>JANSTX010004137.1:0-21192 GCA_027564355.1 Penthetria funebris
AAGGAGTACTCCAATTTTCCTCATCTTCAAACTTAGGCTCAGAAATCAGATAAAAGTGACACATGCATAATTTCATGCCGAAGATTGCTGCGAATATAAATTCGTCTGTATTGCACAGACATATATACTATAACCAATTTGCTCGGAATATTTTCATACCATAAAATCAATTTAAGACTTTACCTGTATTGTTTATGTTCCATACACTCAACTCAGATGTGTCTATATTTGAGGCAACCTGTATTATGGAATAGATAAAACCATTTCAAAATAAGAAGTTAAACAGTGAATACTAAGCTTGCATAAAATTGAGATATCAAGCACAGGTACACTCAACTCAGGTGTATATTTGAAGCACCCTGTATTATGGGAATAGATCGAAACCATTTCAAAATAAGAATTTATAGAGCGAATACCAAACTTGCATGAAATTTGAAGGTCTTAAAATTGGAGATTTCAAAATATGCATGTATCATTAATTATAATATTTTTGTTGAATATTTTATTAGAATGGTACATAACTTCTCAGCTACTTACAACTTTTTTTTAGACTCAATTACGCTGCGAAAGTAAAGATGAGTTCAGTATATGTAATTCGACAACTCCATACGTCGGCAAGTGATCCATAGTATATTGAAACTTGATTGCTTAACCATTGAACTCCGAGCTTCCAGTTCTAAGAGTTGATGATTTTTGAAAAGAGAGGACTTCCACATTGCCAAACTATATCCGTAATTTATATATACACTAATAATATGTATAGTGTATATAGTAAGTTGTACAAGCATGTTACAAACAACTTTTATCATTAATAATTTATGGATTGATAAAGGAAAAAAAAAGAAATATTACAAATCACGACCGAGTATCGCTTAAATTAGTAAATTATTGACATAAACAATGAAGACACAATATTATTACCGATAACAGAAATAATTAACTATTCAAAACTGATCAATCAGATCTTATCAGACATTTTATTTACTGTACAATGTTGTAATTGTTTGTTGTTTTAAATTTATTATTTACTCTTCAACGGAGATTGATTGAATTCGATATTTAATTCATAAAAAAATAAATTACTATCATGTCGAGTAATAAGTTTTTATTGTGTAAGACAATTCAATGTATACAACGAACAACAACAACAACAACAAAAAATGTGTATCCCACCGAGTTAAACACTAATAAGTACAACGAACTATCAAATATCTCTGATAACATATCTTATCAATATCAACACCTATCACTGTCTGTTTCAGATATCGATTTCAATAAATTGAAATTTGACTAATTTCAAATTATTGCCATTTATATTGTATCAAAGTAATAAGAGACGTGACATTATTGACCTATATTAGACTATCATAAGTTTGATTACAAATTAATTGAGCTATGGACTGTAGTCAGCTTATAAAACCTTATAGTACCGAATCGGAAAGTTTGTATTCGTATTGACGTATTTGCTTGACTACAGTAGAATTGTCATTAATTTAGGCAGGTTAATTGTATATTGTTGAAGCGAATGTGTAACCAAGCACTAAGTTGGTTCTAAGTAGTGACACCAAGCCAACATCTTCAGTGAATGACTTAAAATCACAGAGAGAAAATTAATGGTAGATTTCAGCATAGCTGCTATATCACCATCTCTGGAGTAGCTAACTAGAAAGTTGTTGGAATACCGTCTCAACTGAGAAACGTGGCCCGTGGTCTATATCGTGATTCATAATGTAGAATTTTGCAACGTTAAATAATTAATAATTTGTTTTCTGTACATTCAGATGGTATAAAACAGGAATGCATATTTTCACCACTATAATATTCCTGATCTTGCATGTTATCAAATTCGTTGACAATATTTGTGTGCTTTCGCAAAATGATTCGGACTTGGAATGCTGAATGGAAACTAGCGGTCATCACATATTTCAAAAAGTCTAAATTTCACTATTTTTAACTATTACATTTAACCGTACTATTAGATTGCTGTGACACATATAATATCGTGTCACAAAATTCAAGTGTTCATCAATAGGTGCCTCAACCGCATACTGGCCAAGTATGTACTGTATGAAATATAGAATTTGTGAAGAGTGGCATTTCTGAAGGCGATGAATACGATTTCCCAAAATTGGATGAATCATAGACTTATGTGGCCAGTCGGTGATGCAACAAAATATATGCACTTGAATGAAATTTCTGGGAAAATAGATGATCCAGCGATCCAAGAATAAGGTGGTGTGAATCCTCATTAAGGAATTATAGTACTGGTGGTAGGGGGATACAGTGAAGTCAAAGTACCGGTGAAAGATCGCGAACAATCGTAGTTGTTCGTTTTTTTTTTTTTTTGTGCACCCACAACGCCGAGATGATGCTTATGAGATGATTTGACCATAGAACAACTTCATAAAACATCTTTATTATGCAATCTAAACATTTTCGCTGTATGTATACTGTTCCGTTGTAAATCAATTGTGGGTAATAAGTATTGTATCAGTAGTGTTAAGTTCGTCGAATATACAATTGAACTGTGGAGTAAAATACAATGTTGATTTTCGAGTCTATTAAGCATATACTCACTAAAATGTGGAATTTGTCGGTTATTTGTTACAAATCAAACCCAATACTAATTTACATTCTGAAATTAAAAGACAAGGATGGCAATTAAGATTCGCATCATATTCGACATCTTGAATTATTATATGGGAAAAATTGTAATTCCTGCACCATAAGTATTATAAGTAGGTGGTGACAAATGGAGTGGCCGACTATTATCGTGATTGCTCAATCAATCTTTACCTCCATACACGGTGTCACCGGTCACATTAAATGTCAGTAATGGCGTGTGATCAAGGCTGAAAACAAGATGCTAATGTCGTGTTTGTCGACTGGTTGAAAAAATAATTCAACAACAAACTAGGTAGCTGGGGATTTATGCACCACTCTACTGAAAATTCAAATGTGTAACACGATAATTATGATTGATCCTATATTTTCAAGTTGGAAAATTTCAATTATAGTTATTTGAGTTTACCTTTGATGTTACATGCGTATTTAAAACGGAAAATTAACATCGTAATGTCGCCCTATGCGCCCTTGAGGCGTAAGATGATGTCAAATGTGATGTTTGATTCGTTTCTATGGTTTATTAAAATATGAAAAAACTTACAAGTCCGAGACACCGTATATCCATATATATATATCAACGTCCGCACATTATCTCTTAATGAATATCAATGCAGTCAATGTAATTAATAATATTGATATTTATACTGGTATTTTTATGGTACATTATCAATGTATCCTTAACAAATTTACATAATGTGGATAAATAGTTCAGCATATGTGCCCATTTAATTATTATTTAGTATAAACAAAATGAAATTTTAAAAAAAAGAATAAACGCTTATCGCAAGTATTTATCATTGTAAAAAAATGTCTATATCGAAATGAATTAAAAAATTATTATCTAAATTAAATAATGATAATTAAAGCTTGGAGTACTTTATTTTGTACTATATTATAAATGGATGTATACCCGAGCATAATAAATATTATCGCATACATTCTCGCATTATTTGAAAACAAAAAAATTAAAACCGTTTACATTTGAATTTGGCGCTGATAACGCAATTTCAGCAATGTATTATCGCTTAAGTACTGTACACTCGTAAACCTATCTGTAATTTATACAAAATTTTAATTATAATAAAATGAAAAGCCTTATCTATTCCCATAAGCAACAGTTTCTGTTTTTGCAATCTATTTAGAGTATTCAAAATAAAATAACAACATCCCTTTGAATATTATGTCTGTATACTGCCATCTATATAAATTAAGTGGAAAATAACATATTATTTCGTTTCCAGATCTTGTGTATAAAATGGAATCGAATTCATTGAGTGTTCCCATATTTAAGCAGTGAATTAAGAATATGATTGGTTTGTTGGTTACAGTGGCGCTTCAGATTAAAGGCGGACACCATTTAGCACATTGATGCCATTTTGATGCCACAAACTCGGTAAATTAACAGGTAAATACAGTTTTTTTATTATTGCCACCAATTATCTTAGACCCTTAGCCGCACTTTCTGATAAGTCTGATATAGTATATGTCTGTGCGACAGTTTCTTTTTTCCTTACACCATTAATTTCGTTGACCGATCTCTTTGTTCACCGAACTTAGCAGGCGGAGATATTTGCTACGTCAGATATACGGAATAATGTCTATATACCTACACTAGAGTATCGTTCTACAGTGTTGTACATCTTATTTTTGGGAATGCAAACCTAATAATGTTTTTCCTTCTGGTGACCAGTATCAATTCTATCTTGCTAGAATTGACGTTAAGTTCACACTCTTAAGAATATTATTCAATTCTAAAAATTGCAACTTCCACGATACTGTTAATGACCTAGGGTAAAGTGTTAATGGTCTCTACCACTATATCGTCTACATAAGCGTCTGATTTGATGTCGACCCCTTCTAACTCTTACAGAATGTTATGCTGACAAGAGGCTCTAAGATTCATATTTGTGGATTGCCTCTATGGACGTTTTTCTTCTTTTTTTTTTTGTTATATAATTTTACGTCGTGTTAATTAACAGTTGCATGACTAAATTGACAGTGTTCATATGAACATTTTTATTACTTTAAAATGTAATTAAATAAAAATAAAATGATTTACCAATTATTATAATTAATATCCCATTTGTATTGTCACTATAGTTTCACAATATAATTTTAATTAACTTGTTATTTGATTGCTCTTCAAAATTCTAATTTCAATTAAAAAGAAACATATAATTGCGAATCAAAAATTCACTAGTAACGCACAAAACATATATTTTTAATTATTTTGTAATTTATATTTGGACAAATGGAATTGGTTTGATAAGTAAATTCACAGGCAGCGATTGTAGTTAACTTCGCAGTTGCAGATAAATCTAAGCATCTCGTTATTCAAGAGAAGTTTACCTAAGTTTTAAAAGGTTTCTGCAAATCAAAGGTGCAATTACTTACTTATTACCAATAATTATTTATAATTATCATGTTTATCATCATTAATTTCAAATAAAAAGAAATCAAAAGTTATAATTCAGCAATTAATTGATCGATAATTCAGCGAATATAATTATTTCTCAAAGATGGCTCTCGTATTTGAGTTTTTATCAACGAATCAAATCGCTTCGCTGTATTTTATTTAAATTTAACTTAGATTGACCAGTAGTTATATTATATTTAAATTAGGATTTTTTTAAATGATAACAAGTAAATAATAATCACCACTTTTACAATTAAACTAGCTCTAGATTAAAAACCTAGCTGCTCTGATTGTTCCAAACACAAATAACTGTAATAATCTATAAACTATTAAGCATATAATATACCCGCACCTATGAATATTCTTAGCGTAGTTACATTTTTGTTTTTAAAAACCATCGATAAAATTTGAACCCTTGTCCATATGAATTGAACGTCTGATGTTGATAATATTTTAAACTTCTAACATATAAGATGATATTTTCTCATATACAATTAATGTCTTTCATGTTCAATATAGAATTCATAGGATGTATGTACATTAAACTCTTTAAAACATTTTGTTACTTCACACTTCATTTTGCCTATATTTCATACTGCCTATATAGATATAGTTTACATCAAATATCAAATTTAAATATTTTCAATAGTTTCGCGTAAATAAAACATACACAAAATCCAATTTAAATAATAATACGAATTAAAAATGTAAATATACGATAATATCATCTGTATGTTATATATAATATCAGACGCGATACTCGTTTGTCAACAACTAACTAAATGAAAAATTAATAAAATAAATGTTAATAACTGAGAAAATATAATAAAACGATAAAAACTAATACCAAAATTAAATCAGAACCACTTACAATATAAGAAGTGAATTAAGAAAACGAGATAAGTTACGCTCAATTTTAGCCCTGACTCAAATTTAATTGAAATTCTAGTGGTACATGATACAGACACAGAAAGATAGACAGATTCCAAAAATTATCCAATGTATAGCTTATTGAACTACCACAAACGTATAGATAGTCAAATTCGATATTCTTGTTAATCCAATGGAATTGCTTTTTAGTTGGTACCGGGTGGTAATATATATATATATAGTGAAGTGAAAGTGCTGACTAGAAATGCGATGTCATATCTTTTTACGTGGCATGAAGATTGAGATGGTGATGATAATGACAATTGCCTAAATATAAAAATTAATAAATTAATTGGGATATCGTGAAAAAGTCGCAATTATTAATATTATAGAAATAAAATTGTAGTATATTGAAATCTGTATTTACATAATATCTTCTAAACGTACCCTTACCAATTTTCAGCAAAGACTTACATTGATATAATATTCAAATTTACCCACAGACAATTACAGTTTATTTTCGAATAACAAAAAATATACATGGGGACACATTAAATTCTGTATTCTGTGGTGTTATACGTTGAAGTGTGTAATGGCTAGATTACAGTTAACAGGTCAATCTACATGCAAAGTCGTTAAAATATTTGCAATAAATTAACTTTGTGTCTTTCAAATTATATGTAAACAAATTGTCTTCAAAAACAGTACTAAATTCTGCAAT
Source organism: Penthetria funebris (assembly GCA_027564355.1). NCBI lineage: Eukaryota > Metazoa > Arthropoda > Insecta > Diptera > Pleciidae > Penthetria > Penthetria funebris. The sequence continues at coordinate 6,633 of JANSTX010004137.1, forward strand.
AATGTTCTTATTGCAGATTTTAGTACATATTCGGTATAGGACATTGAAAGCGAAACCATATTGAGCGTATACTGAAGTGAATCTATGTGACCAATCACGCGTATAAGTCGAAAACCCCGGTAGTACCACGCGGAATCACCACTAACTTTATCACAATATATATCAAGCTAAACAGACGCTATCCAAGACGAGTTCAGTTCAGTATCCAAATGTCGTACCATCGTTGAATTATTTTCGATTTATATATCAAAAAATTAGGTGGAATGTTGTTACTATTTACAACAAATTATCATATGTTTATCATAGACATTGATGTAATCATTTGAGATAAGTCTGCTATGTCATAATTGAAGAAATAAATAATAAAAATGTGTACAATTGAAACACGAGACTCATAATGATTAATAGGAATTTAAATAAAATTAAATAATTCTCTTCGATGAGAAAAATTGTTTGTGATTTGCGTTTTATTTGTGTTTATCAAACATGTATAATGAAAATCCATATCATTACGATAATTTTATTTGTATACGAAAATTGTGAACATTTGATTTAAAAGCCTGGGGGCCATAAAATTCAGGAAACACATCTTCAGATAGATGGTTCCACAGAATGCGCGTGTGACAACCGAGCCAGTCGTGTATTAATTGGAAATACCCGAACGTTGGGCAGAATGCTGACAATCGCTGCAGTATAATATCTATAGAAGAGTGTAAGCGTCCCCATATTGCGCCTATGCTGAAGAGAATCTATACGACCGGTGATTTGTTCATCACCTTTTGGTCGAAAGGCTTGCCTCTGAATTCTGTCGAGAAAACCACGGGTGTCATGCTCCATTAGAAACCATATATATGCATTATATATAATAGCAGTATGTTCGGGATTAAAATATTTCTTACAACGATGCTGAAATCCAAGCTTTTTGGCCGGGATTTTGGCCACATATAAGATGTGATCGTTCCATGGTAGTTTTGAGTTGATATCCGTTTCGAGAGAGTTCAGACCCTAAGAATTGCGAAGCAAATCAACATCAAAATGTATAGTTAGATTCGGAGTATTTGACTTATGTGACAAAAGACACAACTGCTTATTATTGGCATTAAATATTACGTGATTTCTCCGTCTCCAATCAGAAATTATATTTAAATCGCGGTTAAGAGAATTGTCCATGTTGAATTACATAAATGAAAAATGCAAAGTAATTTCTAAATTTTTCTCACTTAACTTTGCTTTCATATTTAATTATTGATTGTTTTTCAATTACTTTTCTTTCTAAAATATTCGATCTCTGAATAGTTTTTTTTTTGGTGCCATTTCGTATTACAGAAAGTAATAGAAACTGCATCGTGGATTGTAATTGCTTGATCAAATCGCGCCATTATACGTTGTTAGACCATTGAATGATATAAATAAATGTGCAGATTTTAATGGCCAGATTGTCTATTGGCATGTTGATGAAATTGATGGAATGTCAATAAAAGTATTCTTATGGCTTAGACATTTCTTGGCGGGTATATCCCCGGTCGCACTTTGGTTACGATATTATCTCGAAATCCTGCTTGCGAAAATCTACTCATAAATTAATTAATAAATAATGAATTTAATTTTCTTTATCGTTTTTCTTTCAGATAATCCCAGAAATCATAACATCAGAAAGCATCAGTGCTACGTACAACATAAGGAACATGAACAAAATACAAGATAAATTTAAAAATAAGAAAAAGTAAAAAGAAATAAAAAAACAAAATTATTTGTAGTTCCATTTATTGTAAAATAAAAAAAAAATTAATGAATAAAAACTTAAATGTACGTAAATTTTAAAACTCCTCTTTTCTTTCAATCAAAGCAATTCTTTGCAATGCTACGTCACGACCCAAAAATCGACTGAGAAATTTCAATTTGAAAAGGGACAAAAAAACAAAAATGTCCTACGTTTTTACCTTATGAAGCAATTCAACTATTGTGATGTTAACAGTCGGGTGGCCGAGCGCTTAGCTTCGTCCGGCTTGCATTTAAAATCACAGAAGAGCTGTGGTTCGAGTACCGGCGGGCTGTGTACCTTTTGAGTAATTTGTTGAATATTTGTATGCGCATGACGTGACGTTCTGATATGATGACGACGATGATGTTGTGTTGTTTGTAGTTAAATGTACAGTGAGATGGAAAATCCACGACGAAGAATTTTTATTTAATTTTTTTAAATTTCATACCTAAATTTCCAAAGGGGTTACCCTTGGATTCAAAAATAAAAGTTGGTCGTATAAGGTTGTAATTTTGCACAAACATAGTCCCAGAAAAGTTATCAGGTTTCGGCGGGTTCGTTTTCCCGATTTTTGTTTGTGGACCGAGAAATTTGCATTTTAAAAGTCCTATTTTTGCACTTTCAAATGGCTATAACTTCGTGAAAATTCCAGATTTTCCCTTCAAGTTACCACCATCAGAAGTCTTGTTGATGAACGTTCGAATAAGCTCTAAAGAATTTTCGATTTCGTTTTGGTTTTCCTGTTATAGCCGAGGAAAATTGGAAAATGCATTTTTAGTGCCATTTTCAACTGATCTAAAAAAATAGAAAAACTGAATTTTCCTATTTTTTTTTCGCCCTTTTGTGTAGAGAAGGTTTCACGTTATATTACAAAAATATAAAAGAAAAAGATTTTGTAGAATTTCCATGCGATTTTCCAATTTGTAAATTATGTAAATTTTCGAATCACAAAATGGACGATTTCCAGACTTTTCCAATAAAATTTTCAAAATTCCAGAAAACGTTTTTTTACCTGATCATCATACCTTACTATGGATGTATAAAAGAAAATTCTGTCTTCTGTTATTTCTGGGTTATAGATCGTCAAAGTTGGGTCTGCAGCATTTTCAAAAAGTCGGAAAATTCGCTCTAACTCCGCTATTATTCATCGAATTTAAAAACTTGGGGAACAAACTTGGTGTGTCTAGATAGCATCCATATAGATTCAATCATAGAAACTCGATAGGGTGAAAGATTTTTTTTAAGAAAAATGGGCTTCAAATTTTCCAGATCTCTTAAACCGGAAGTGCTAGAGTTCTGAAATTTTGAATATATGGGAAGTTCCAAAAATAATGCGAGTCGCCCATACAAAGTTTTTCTCTATCTTGTTAAATATAGAAGTTGAATTTTCCGACATTTTCCCGAATTTTCCAATATTTTTTAGTTTATTTTGTTTAGAAAATTTTACTGAATTTAAAAACACTTTGTTTTCATGGAACACCTCTATAATTTATGTATCCAATGATAAAAGTGAATAGCTAGTAACTTCCACTTTACTAAACAGTCACATATTTTTTTAGTACCCAAAATAAATAGAATAGTAGAAAATTACGTATTCACGGATTTAAATCTAAACAATGTACGAATACATTCTGTACAAGTTCTCTGTTATCGTGATGAACTATTTTTTCCCTCTGGAAAGTCTTCTAATACCTAGCGGATTCTAGTCAAGTGCGTATTTTTGCAATATCACCAAACGGTCACCTTACTATGACCGATATGTTCATCGCCTCCAAACCTGCCAACCAAATTCTCGTTTAGATACTACATTTGGACAGACATTTTTTATTATGCACGATGTTATTTGTCTTAAAAATGCACAACTTTCGATATTTTGAAATGTGTGACGACCGTCCGACTCCATTTAGCTTACCAAATATTTGCCGAGTTTTTTTGTATACGGAACTTTACATCTGTTTCAGCACCATCATGTCAAGAAACTTCCTAAATATTAAAAGTTCTCTACTTCATCAATTACTTTGAGGACATCATTGCTTTTAATTGCAAAAGATGCGCAGCGACTTTCTACAAATTTCATTCTTAGACGCGACGACTCTATCTATAACCGTTTCCGAAATATTTGCATTTTAAATAAAATTGATCTTCTGCACATTATGATGTCCTGATACAAATTTGTAAACCTATGAAATATACCAACGTTTTTTATCAAAAACTAAAATTGTAATTATTCGTAAACGGATGGAGATAAAGATATGGTGTAAAAGATACGTAGTAATGCCTAGTACATTTTATGCACATATGCCAGATATTTTACTACTGCAAGTGAACATCTTCTTGACCTTTTATTAGTTTCATCTTTGTAACTTTAATCGCGACTTTTTTAGCTGTATATCACAAGTCGTTACAATTTCCACTCTCATTTCTGACTCATTTTGCGATAGCAAATAAATGCCGTCAGCAAGGTGAAGATCGTCAAGTTTAGAGTTTACCTTGATTATACGCAGAGGCCAAGACTCTGGGCAATCTGAACTTCGGGCGTATTTAGTACCTCACGAAAGTACACAGTACATCTTTCCATTTGCTGAATCTCATTTGAGATCAGTAAACCATTACTATGGTTAAATTGGACGTTCAGTTCTAAAGCACTGCCCGTAACAAGCATTGTTCCAACGTTATAGCTTCCAAATCATATCCGTTTACGAAAGGCAAAAGTCATCATCGTATTCCTATTCATCCGTGTCTAATTAAATATTAGTATCAAAATAAGTTTCCGGTGGCCATAACATAAAGATATTACAGACATTTTGCCAGAAATTCAAATCACTTCTGTGATTGATCCTAACCCAGACCACCAAGTAATTAAAAATATATATTAAATGTTTAATTGTATGTCCATTTTTTAAATTATTTTAATTTCATTGTAATAATTTTCAAATAAATGTACTTTTTAGCAATTGTTTGCAAATTTCTTAATTATAAATTTATCAAATTTTGAATGAGAATTTATTTATAATTCTTATTTTTATAAATTTTATAATATAATTACTCAATAGTTTTTCATTAATTTAATTTTTTGTTTAAGACTATTATTGTTTGTGTTCATATATTGTAATTAAAAATATATATCGATGTTTTTAATTATTAAAACATTATCTGTAGTTTAGTCTGTAGTAAAATGCATGTATGCTATTATTTCAATCTTTGATGAAATTCTGACTAATACCAGTGGAAGAAGATGGAGTGAAAGGAAGGTGCTGGCCAGAGATCATTTTTTTCTTTTCGGCCGTCGGTACCATAAATGTAATTAAGCGCGTACGTAAATCTAATATAATTGAAACACAATGAATATTTGATATTTTTTTAAAAATAAAATGTACAATTCTATAATAAAACCCATAGAACACGAGAGTTAAGTAAAACAATTTTTAATATTTTACTTAACTCTCGTGTTCTATGATTTTATTATAGTTCTTCTAAAGTATTTAAAATTAATTTTTTTTTTTTATAAAAAATAAATAACTAATACAAAATGTGAAACTATTAGGGTAAATTGAAGCACTTACCATTTGAATATTTTGAAGGATCATTTAAATTATTCATTAATTTCTTTTTTTTAACGGATAATTGATGTGTTTCATTGTCATCTTTAAAATAAATATTTTGTGATAATGTTCGTTTTTGAGTCATTGATGATGTTTTGTCCAAATTTTTCTGCAATGATTGTCCAACAGAGGTTGTCGTTATCGTTGTCGTTGTCGCTGACGTTGTCGTCGTTGTCGTCGTTTTCATTGTCGTCATTGTCATTGTCGTAATTGTCGTTGTTGTTGCTGTTCTATCATTAAAGATTGTCGACGAATTTAACCAATTTTTTAACAATTTACTATCACTTAAATCAATATGTTTTTTTGGCTTTTTATTACCTATTTGTTTTGATGTTTTAAAATTGCCAGTTTGTGCCACTTTCTTTGTACATCTATTCACAAATATATTTCTTGTATTACAATTTGATGATAATGATGATGACGATGATGATGCTGATGGTGGTGTTAATAAGTTAAACATTTGATCGATTTTTAATTGCGTTTTAGGTGAGATAATTTGTGAATTAACAAAAATAACATTATCATTGTTATTATCAGCATCATTTTTAATTTTGTTATACTGATGATCATTACTATTAACATGTCTTATATCAACATTACAAATTTCTTTTCTTTTCTTATTGTTATAATTGCTTTTTAATATATCAAAATTTTTCAATTCTAATGGTTTAACAACAATTGTGTCTTCAAAACTTTTCATTTCTTTCTCATCCATTTTATTTAGTCCTCTTGATAAATTAATATTATCTTCTTCTGGCGTGTTCAAAGTTTTTGTGCCATTATTTTTAAAATCCATTTTATTACTACTCAAATCAAAATTATTATGAGTGTGATTATTGTAAGATTTTGGTGTAACATTATTATTGAACATATTACAAAAATTAAGATTAAGATCATCATCATCATCATCATCAGAAATTACAATAATATCATCATTTAAATATGATACAGGTTTAATATAAGTTGCATGTTGATTAAAAGTATTATTAAATTTATTATTCATTAAATTATTTTTATGAGGAGCAATAATAGTAGTAGTTAGTTTATTATGATTATGATATCTATTACATATATTTATAGGTGTTGTAGCCGGGGCATATGCATTTGTTGGCATAACAATAGATGTGTTTAATGTACTTGATGTATTACAAATAAGACTATTTATTGATGTTATAATAAAGGGTTTACTTTTGAATTGTTCTGTTGCTTGATATGAATTCGTAAATTGTGTACTTGTTGTAGTCATGGGTGTAAATGATGAATTAACATTACATTGACGTGTTGTCACCGGTGCTGAATTTTGAACAATGAATGTCCGTGATATATTTATAGTCTCAATATTCTGTTCATTTATATCATTGGGATTATTTTTTGTATCATCAAAATCGTTACTACAAATTGGAATATTATTATTTATATATTTTGATATAATATTGCCATCAGTATATTCTTGAGTAATTGACATATTTGCGGCATCTGTAATATTTTCGGAAATACTATATTTATTTGTACAATTGTTGCTTTCTTTATCATTGGTAATTGTTGTATTAATTTTACTATCAATGATACTAGTGCAATTTTGAGAAATATTGATGCATTCAGCATCACTTACAACTTGTACCGAATTTTGATCATTATTTGTATAATCCGCTTTTCCTATGTTATTGATAATACTAGGTTTAAGCATACAAGCAACGGAGGTACTAATATTCACTTGATTAGTTGATACATTTTTCGATTTATCATCATTTGCACTGTTATCAGATACATTATTATCAATTCTGTATACACAATTTTCCGTGTTATTGATGTCAACAATTTTATTTTTACTAGCCATAAAATCGGTATCTTTTTCAATATTTGTAAAATCACTATTTGAAATGTTAATAACAATTTCAACTTTATCATCAATAATAGTAGTATCTGTACTAGAATCTTTAATAACATTCTTTAATGTATTTTGTTGTATAACACTTATTGTTCCTTGAACTTCTGGAATAGCAGATTTAATTTTAGCAGTTGAATTAGTTTCAAAATTGGAAATATTATCAGCAATAGTAGTAGTAACAGTAGTAATAGTAGTTGTAGCAGTAACAATAGTACTTGTAGCGGTACTAATGGTTGTAATAGCAGCATCACCAACAAGTTCATCTCTGTTATCATTTTCATTATTTATCGATTCGTTATTTTGTGAATATTCATTTTTATTCTTATCTGAAAAAATAAAAAAAATGTTTCATTTAAAAATTGATTAACGGACTGTCGAAAAAAAAAATACTGAATCAACAAAAAAAAAAACAACTATACAAACAGCCATCGCCGAAGTACAACGCAACACAGTAAAATGGCGTAACAAACTAACCGAAACCAAATCAGTGCATATTAAGCGCAAGTCACATCAACCATCAAGTAGTTCAATACGGGAATACAGCAAAATATCTTGATATGACCCTAGATGCTGAATGCAGACATTCAGCCATGTCAACGTACCAAAGTGAATATCATAGAATAAGTATTTTGTAATTTTAAAACTGTAGAAAATTAAGTCAAATTGCCTCATCGCGTTTCAAATTGTTCAATGATTACATGACAATTAATAGATTTTGTTCCCACCGGCGCTAATAATAAAAATGAAATGATTGTCATTAAAGAGTCCCAGTGTTAAGTAGAATGTGAAGTGAAGTGTAATCGTGAAGAATGCCGATTGTGCTATGCAAATTAAGGTTGGAATAATGACGATTATTTTATTACTTATATATAAATAATTAAAAATTCACTTACTTTTAACATTAACTGAAGAATTAGATTTTATAATTTTATCATTTACAATATTTTCATTGGATGATTTTGAGGACTGTTCATCATTTGTGTATTCTGTATCATTTTGTCTTACAATGTATATAGATTTTTTTCGCAATACTTTCACAATCTCAGAATCATTATTATTATTATTAGTTGGCATGAGTATTGTCTGTCTTCTTAAATTTCTTATTGGTTGTGACACAATATTTGAGCTAACTGTAATATGTGGATTATTATCATTCTTATTATTAATGGCATTCCTTGTCAACGATGATATGTCTGCATACATTGATTTTCTCCTTGTCATTACTCTTAAACTGGTTTTCTCTTCAGTTAATACGTTTGTATTATTATTGCCATTACTACTTCTATTATTATTATTATTGATCTTAGTATCTATACTATTATTATCAGTAACAGTATTTTTATGTTCTTTTAATTGTAATGTGGTGTTAATAATTTTTGAATTTTGAATTGAATTATTTATTGAACTATGAGCAGTATGTATTCTTTCTGTACCGAGACCAATAACATCAACATCCACATCATCATCATCGTTCTCACAACTATCCGATTGAGGTAATAAATTAATTTGTTTATGTGAACATCCACTAACATTTAAAGCAGTATCAGAATCACTATCACTATCACAATTTATGGATTTATTTGCATTATTTTCTAATTGTCTTGATGGCATTTCGTCATTATCATTTCGATTTGCATTTGCCGATTTAATAATTTTACAATCATCACAAATATATTGTGTTTGTTTTTGCCAACACTTACGATGTATACCATGTGAACCACATGTAAAACATATTAATAATTTATTTACATTTGTTTCATATGTTCGACCTTTTGAACAACGACAATGAATTGCTTCACATTTATTTGGACGTTCTAATAATTCGGAAAATGCATTCGGTTCTTTCTCCCATGATGCATCTCTATAAAAGATACATTATAATAAAGAAAATGAATGAATAGACAAAATGCAAATAAACTTACTGATCAGGTATAAAAATACCACTGTACATAACATGTACACGAAAATCATCGGCATTATTACATAATGGACATTTAAAAAAGTAACCAGACTGTTTAGAAAATTCCATTAAACATAATTTGTGAAACCATCCATTTTTACAGCATTCTGCTCGAATTGATGTTACCGGATGGTATTTTCCCATTGCCTCTAAACATATTGTACATGATGTTTTCATTGGATGAGTCTTTTTTAGTGATTTATTCTCAATGTGATGATTACAATACGATTGAAATGTATTGGTAAATATAAAACGACACTTTTGATTTATTCCACAAATTAAATGAAAGCTGCGTCGACATTTTCTATCACAACACCCAATATTTGCCGATATTTTTTTACAAAAACAACATTTCTGAAAAATGTATAATAATATTTTATATTTCATTTTCAATATGTACAAGAAATATGGCTAAATTGTCGTCACTAATATACATAGACAAAGTGAGTAGACGAGAATTTGTTACGACGGGAGTGGGCTATTGTCAACGCCGATTACTCAAACCCATCTTTACCTTTAACCAGTGTCACTGTCAACTCAATCACGATATATGTCAGTAAAAGCGTGTGATCGATAACAAAAACAAGAGAAACGTATAATTAATTTTAATTTTATAAACAGACACACCCACATAGTAATTTTACAGCTCTTACTGTGTTGTATATAATTCGATATAATTTAAAGAATATATAAAATATAGAAGGATTTACTTGACTTTAAAATAGGTCATGTCAATTTAAAAAATCACTAATATGAGAGATGTATACAAGAGAATTGACAGAAACACAATTAGACTAGCACTAAAATTTTCAGATACAGATATAAATCATCAAAACACTAAAACAGAAGATCCATCAGTGATGCAGAATATCGTTCCCTAAATGGCCTCAGATAAGTAATTGTACTTTTTATAATAACTCTCAATCCACAGTTTAACCAGTCAATGATTTATGTAATCAATTAAAGCTCACAATTATCATATGTTAAAATTATGTACTATAAGCAACTTAGGCATGGATATTATAACAAAAAAAAATGTGCGATGGATAGACGAGGAATGGAGTGAATTAGAACTGTATCCAAAGTTATGGACAAAACACAATATACTAGCCGAAGTACTTCTTACTGGCATCAGATTTGTTGACAGAATTAAAAACTGACCCTTCGACTAATAGGTCACATAGAATCGATCACCAGTCACAAAAATTCCCTTCAACATATATTCAATGTGGAGGTCCGCTTACTCTATTCTATATTACCATAGAGGTTGTATTACGCCCAATATTCGGGTACTATCTCTAAATACTCGACATTCTTTGTCGCTCTCGCGATCTGTTGATATCATATTTGGTTGGTCGCACAATTAAATTTCGAAGTACTATGTTTTTAAAGATGTGTTTGTTGAACTTTATGGCCTTTAAAAACTAAATGCAAATGTTTTGAATTTAAAAAACATTAAAGGCACTCTAAATAGTATTTTTAAAAAAAACGGAAACCTGACTGATATGTGTATTAATTAAATGGTGCCATAAATGAAGAGACTACAGAAGTAGCCTTAATGATTCGTTTCATATCAGCTCCATATGTGCACTAATAGTATTTTCCGTTGACGTTTATATAATTAGATGATATGATAATTTACTAAACGGTTTGTATTATTGAACTTTTATATGCGATTCTTGGATCTATTGTACTATTCCCTATCGGTATTAAAACCCTCGAATTAGAATAGGAGAAGTTCACGGAAATTACAATTGTCCACTATTTAAGTGATTATAGTTTAGGTGGTCAGCGTTTCGACCACAGCCAATTGATTTGGTAGTGACTAGTAGAGTATATGGCGTGTAATTGTTGTTAAAACTATAGGTAATAATGTCTTGTTTTCGGATTTGTTATATAAACAAACATCTCGCAAACATACTTCATATTCAACTGTACACACACGTATATAAGAAACTATCGTTATGTCATCCTATGTGACTTTCAGGCTTAAAGATTACGATAATGATGCTGATGTTAAAGAAGATGATTATGATTTAACTCTAAAACGTTGATTGTTTTAATTCACATATTTGTTTTGGTATATTATACAACACATTATCAATCATTAGCAATTTAAATACCAAGTAACTATAATATACAAAACAATAAAATACAAACCATTTGCCGAACCCGTTTTGACTCAGTTTTAATATCCTCAAACTGGAAACCCAATATACCTTCATGATCTTTACCATTTTGAGCCAGCCCCGATGATAGCAACTAATAAATGTAACAAATAAGATCAATATAATAACAGTAATAAATGTTTAAGTATATAAACAAAATTAAATAGTTTAAAATTTTAATTCACTAATTCACTAATAAGAGTTGAAACTTACTAAACAAAAATAATGAACACTGATCTTTCCCTTTGTTATAAATTCTCCGTATTCCAATTCATTACGTTTTGTACTTGAACATAAAACACATTTCCGAACAGACACTTTATCTTTATTCATACTTGAATTATAGTCTTTTTTATAAAATGCACATATTTAAACTGTTTTTTTGTTTTTTAATAACTAAAATTAAATAAATTAAGTTTTGTTAATTTTTGTTTTCGGATTGAATCTGTCAAGACAAAATAAAATACGCGGTAATAGTAAGGTTAAATAGGGTTATGGTCTAGTTATGCTATTTGGTTGTTTTGATGATGTTCGTATTTTAACTTATTTTCAATGTTTTGTACTAGAGTTTTCTTTGAAACAATCAAATTTGTTTAAGGTTATGTGAAAATTAATGCATATAATATACACAAAAGTAATTTCAAAATTTGTTGCAATTTAATAAAATATATTAGAAAAATATAAATTATGGTGTCTCGATTCGCCCAAGAAAGAAAACGTCAAATAGATACATTGAAAATATTCAATGACAAGTAAGTTTGGTTTTCTTTTATTTGTTAATATGTATTTGTTTTTGCATATTTTGTACACAAAGAAAAATCCTATTTGAGAATCAAACCTATTAGTTTAATTTTATGTACATACTGTTCTTAATAACTGTCTTTTTTGGCAGAAATTAAGTTGTCTCAGCTGGTAGTGCATTCCGTAATTTGCGTATGGTATATAATTTACCTCCAATTATATGTTCTATGTTCGTGACCAATTGAAATAATGACTTGTTTATAGACTTGGTCACTTGGTGTATTATAAACATTTAGTCAACAAACTAGGTAAATAGTCTATACCACTTTACGCCGAATTACTCAAATATATGGCGATAGCCGACCAAATATCTTTCACAGTAACAAAGTAATATATGCCTTTTTGCAATGTTACATGTATTTTGGAAACGGCAAATTAACATCGTCGTAATCCATAATGCCACCCTATATTGTATGCGTTGTACTTTGTACTTTTTCAAGCATCTAACTTTTAACGTTTACCGTGTACAAGAAAATAAATAATTGATTATTAATTTGATAAATACTATGTACATTGCATATGTGACGTTGAATGAGATAATTTTCAACAAGTCCATAAAAACTACGGATATCCTTTCTTTTTAGTTAGGATCACATGCCATACTATAGTTACTAGTGACATCACGTTGAGGTAGATTGATTAAGTAACTTAAATGCGATTAGGACACAAAATGTGTCACCACACCCCCTATGAATTTCTATCCATTAATTTCTATAATTTATACTATTTATAATTTTAGTGTAATTAATGTAATTGAAAATGAAGAATATACAGTTGGTTTTTTATCTGGTGGCCGTCAATTTACATTACGTGTACATTTGGGTATAAATTTCCCAAATGAAAAACCACAAATATTTATTTCAACAAACAATTTAAATCATCACTGGATTAATGGGAATACAGGTGAAATACAAAATGCACCAGGTCTTTTAAATGTAAAATTTCTCATTGTTATATTGGTGGTTTTGTTTTTTTTTTTTTTTTTTTTTTTTAGTTTCTAATTTCCTATTTTTTTTCCTTTATGACAGTTTTCAATACATTCAGATTTGGGGCGTGTTGTACACGCTATAATCAGAGAATTTGAAAAATATCCTCCACCATCAATTTGGAGTACATCATCACCATGTTCCGAGCATCAACAATTACAAGGGGGTTCGTTAGTGTCTACAACAAATACAACATCAAATAATTGTTCAATTCAAAATTCAAATAATTTAGAACATCAAACAACAATGTTAAGGGAGAATATTTATCAAAATGAATATTTAACTAATAATAATAATAATAACAATAATAATAATAATTCATTAACAATTGATTTAAGAAATTTAACTATTGATGAATTAAATCGATTAGATACAGACAATGAATATATGAATGATTTTATTGAGGAGTTAGAATGTGTCACAAAATTGGATGATGAATTAGATCAATTGATAAATGATGTTTCAACAATAACTGGTAAGTTTTTTTTTATTGAATTCATTAAATAATACGAGAGCGCATTGTTTTTTACAACGACAGATTCCAATTTTTTAAGTCCTGCGAAATAATATGAAGTGTATATGCGTTTAATTTAATCCAATTTTTGTTAAAGCTACATACCTTTGTTACCAAATCTGAAGAATACGATGGAAGAGAAAGCATTTCATAAAGTAATTCATGCAATTTGGTCAAGGCAATTTTGCCAATATTTTAACTGATGTATTATCCTGATATAAAAGCACTTTTTTCTTTACTAAATACTGTTTGTTTATTCTGAATCTTTTCCTTTCAATGTTTATCTAACACTCCAAAAATTTGGAATTAATTCAATGACTGGCAAACAAAATTGGATTGCCATACCTGCCTGACATTTTGCATTTGTACTTTTATAGAATATGCCCGGTGTGAATGCTCTTAGATGTTTATCATTATCATTATCAATCTGCCCTAATGTAGCACATTATTTCTAAATATTTTTTTTTATTCATATTATTTTTATTTTTTAAAGAATCTAACCTTGCCGAACAAGATTGTTTAAATGAATTAAAAAATAGATTATCTATATGTAATGGTGAATTTATGGAATTAGGTAATAAATATAATATTTTAAATAAACTTTATCAAAAAAAATCTGAAGAATTTGCACCACAACATATTAAGGTACAACAAAAAAAAAAAATAAACATAACTATTTTGTCTAATTAATTTAAAATAAATAAAATTATTATAGGAACTTTTACAAATAGCCACATCAACAGCGGATGCCGATTGTGATGTTTTCGTTAAAGAGTTTTTAAATGGCAAAATTCACGTACAAACATTTTTAAATAGATATTTAGAAACAAAAACACTTAGTGCAATGCGTAAAGCTAAAGAGGAAAGATTAACCCAACA
>JANSTX010004148.1:0-21190 GCA_027564355.1 Penthetria funebris
TCATATAGATGATTTGTGGCTCTAGATTTGGCAATAGCTACCGCCCTTCGTGCTTCTCGTTTTGCTATTTTGTACATGTAAATATAGTATAACAACACGTATATTTGAGAATGGCAGTAAAACTGTTTCGTGAAACTATAGTGGTTTAACTTTAGTAAGTTCTGTTTAGAAACTATTTCTAAAATTTTTGTCGATGAAATCACGTCAAAAACTGAAATTCAATACATTGTAAGATGGACAAGGACCAGGAAGTATTATTGGAGAGACCATGTTGAAATAATGCCAGATATTAGAATCTGAAATAATATCCAAGTGGAAAAGTTGAAAAGTTCGACATCCGCATCTTAAACATACATTTAATTATTAGAAAGACGCAGGTTTATAATGTAACGAAGAAGAAGAACAATAAATCATTCAAGATGCGAGCATCCGATGCTCTGCATATTTTTTTAATTCGAGTTTTATTTCCGTATGACATGAACTTATTTTTGCAAATGCCATCACGTTGACATTCTGAAATTGCAGCAACTCTCTGTTAATTTGCTAAGGAACATCTGCAGTAACATATAGGTAGCTTATTGTTTCTGCTCCCAAATATCTGAAACTCATAACTTGTTCTATGGATATTTTATCTACCAGTAGTTTGCACTCTTTCAAATTACAATTGTTTTGGCTTTATCGTGTTCATCCACGGCACAAATTATTTGCCGTAATTTGTGAGTAATGTTACATCAACAATGATTATAATTTTATGTATATTGTGATCAAATATGTGATGGAATACTAAACCAATATACCCGATTGATCTCGATTGGTCCATATCTCACTGTCACTATATTTGAGTATGCAATTTTTGTAATTTTCAGTACCCTTTTCTCTTTTCTTATTTACAACAACAACACTTGATCCTCGTTTCCATATAACAAATCCAAAATTATTCTTTACCATTTTCATTTGTAATTCGGTTATTTCCCCAGTACGAATTATTTCCAACTTTAATGACTTACTTCCACATTCGGAATATAGTCTGACATTTTTATTTGTTGGTGATTGTTGTTGCAGAATGTATACCGCTAAAAAAACAGTGACCAACAGAGTTCATCCAACCTAACAACATCAACTGTATATGTAAATATTTTTCCATGATTTGATCCAGAACAATACTATCGATATGATCAAGAGCTATTAAAAAATCGGTTAATCAACGAATTGATGGCATGGAGCCAATACATTAAAAACTTGATCAAGAAGGCATTGATGAATTTAAATAGGAATTCATCAATGTAGCATATGTCTTGATCTGTATTTTATATAAGTATAACTAGAAAATCTGAGTAGCTTGATTTTACTGATTACATTTTCCTGCCAATCACAAATGAGGCATCAATGTGAAATTTGATCAACTTGTGCAATGACAATGGCAAAAACTACATATTTTGCAGACGAAACTAATCAAATTGGTACATCGATCAAAATGTTTCCAAAAGTTTAATGGCGACGGAAATTGACAAAGTATAGAACGTCCAATATTTTGGACGTTTCTTGAGACAGTATAGTTCCATAAACAGATGTAAAGTCAGAAATTGTTTATTTTCAAACGTAGTTTTTTTTTTAATAATTGTGTCTGATTTCATATTTTCGGATATATTTTAGATTGGAATCAATTAGATACTTTTCGGTATACTACGTATTTTTTCTGAAATAAATCTCAAGATAATGTTGATTATGATCTTGAAGACAATAATATGCGAGACTAGAAGTATCAAATAACATCGTTGTTAAAAACGTCTAGTCAAAATACAATTTCAAATTGTCTACCGTATATTTAGCAATTGGATCAACTATTCACTGCAATAGATTAGAATCTCCTTAGAATAAAGGGCCGCCATTAATAAGTGGAAAGAGAGTGATTGCAATTAATGTAATGCCCAAAGCGATGGTAAGCAATGGCGATTGTAAAGTAAAGGTTGACATGGTGACAAAACATTATTTTTTTTAAGCAAAACAACCTATTGGTATTACATTTCAATGTCACGTACTCCTCTACATTGTTAGTTTTCATACGATGTTTTCAAAATAACACCTAAATATTATAATATTTAGTTAATTTTACGTGCACGGAATAATTTAATTTGGATTTACCAAGCATCCACAAATAATATGTTCCCTCTGGTTCACTCTACTCTCACAAAAGATATTCGTTCTGCAAATTCAAGTAACTCTTTTATTTGCCTTTAAAATTAATGTTTATCAGCTTAAATAAAATGTAAAAAAAAAAAAAAAAAAAAACTTTAAGTGAAAATGCCAAACAAATTGAAAACAAGGTTCCACTTCAAATCGACTTTCTTCCAGTATTTCTATAAATTTTGTCTCCAGCAATGTTTAAATTCAATTTAGCATAGGGTAAAGTTTAATTTAAGTTAGAATAGAAAGTTTTTGTATTATATTTGACACGATGTTAAATCATTTTGTATTATTTATAAATACATTTTAGATTTTTTATAATAATAAAAGAAAGTCGTGCCCTATGTACTCCTAAATATAAATTTATTGTAGTTTTCCATGTAATTTATATTAGAATTAATATTAAATTGGAACTGAAAAGTTTCTTCTTGACATACACTTTGAATTCCATCAAGTTTCGAAGTTAATTTTAACTGTTATAAATAGTTATCAGTATGCGAAGTAACACAAAATCTCAACTGTGTCATTGATTCTACATAGACTAAAATTAATAATTTATGAACCATTTCTACATTTTGGATTTCAAGTTTGAGTCGCAATTAAATTGAGAAGAGGTGCCATTTGAATAGCATTTCTAAATGTTTCTCCAGATGACTGCTATGACGGGAATGCAATTGTGAAAACCATATAGTCACAGTAGGAAAATTTGGATTTCCATTTAGATCGCCATAGCGAACATGAATTAATTTAATTGAAGTCTCGGTATTGTCGTTTCGAGAAATTTCCAAAATTCCATCTTTGTGAGAATTCATTGGATCTTATTTGTGGACCATATGTACAGTTGATTAATAACCTCAAAAATTCCCTAAAGCTTGAACGGTGGAGATTATCTAACAAGAGATCTTTTTCGATTCATAGTTGGATGTTCTCTAACATCGGGATCCAGGTTGACCCACCTAAAGAATTCAAAAACCTCAAAAGAACAAACTGGAACAGATTTCATAACATCATCAGGAACAAGGTAGGGAAGCCCCCAACCGAAGGTGCTGAGTACTTTGTTTCAAAGTTGGAGACTGAAGTTGAAAGGTTTGGCAAAGCTATAAATACAGCGAATTCAGTTGCATGTCCAACCAAATGGAGCAAGAAGTCGATTTCACCCTGGTGGAACAAAATGACTAGAGAATTGTTCAATATCTGTCGCAGATACAATTTCTGGCAGCCTTATAAAGGCTCCGTAACGGAATATAAGAAAGCCATTAAATGTGCCAAATGTGAAAACGGAAAAAGTTTCTGTGAATCCATCGAGCAAACAGGGCAGTCGGCTAGAGTTAGGAAAATTCTAGCTAATAACTACTCTAGCCCTAGTTTTCTCAAGACGAACACTGGTCAGTGGATCAAGTTCGCCAAAAGAAAGTCTGGAGCTCCTTATGTCAACCCACTTCCCCGATTGCACAGATAATGCAATCGACACAACGAACATAGATATAAAAGAAGTGGGTACTTCCAATGACTAGGAGAATGATCTGTTTGCGCCAGAGTGCAGGGCCTTAAGTAGCTTCTCGCCCTACAAATCATGCTACAAGAAACTTTACAGATTTCAATTCCATGGATGAACTTTTTCTTTAGAGCCTTTGTTCGTCTGAACACAGGCTCCTTATTCCTAAGGTTTGCAGAACGGAACATGATATGATAAAGGATTTTAGACCTATCAGTTTAACTTCTTTTGTTCTCAAAACTCTAGAACACCTTATCGATAACAATATCCGTAGATTACTTGAAAGAACTCCAATATCTAAGTCTCAACACGCGTACTGTAGAGGTAAATCCACGGAGACGGCACTGCAGAAAGAAGTGCACACAGTGGACATGTCCTGACATATAAACAATACACACTAGTCGCCTTCTTAGATATAGAGGGAGCGTTTAACAACGTAAAGGTGGAAGTAATCAAAGATGCGCTCTTTCGCTTTGGTGTGGAGTCAAGGATTAGAAGCTGGATAGCATCCATGTTAGCAACAATAGTGCAAGCCGAGCTTGGAGGTATCCTTTCATCTCTTCTCTGGCTTCTAATTATGGATGAGATCGTAAAGAAGTTGGAAAGAGCTGGCATTTGAGTGGTAGCGTATGCTGACGATCTAGTGGTTCTGGCCACGGTCATTTGCCCTTTGACGATCAGCAGTATAGTGAGGTCAACATCAACCCAGGGAAGACAGAGTTAATACTGTTTTTCAAGAAAGAAAAAATTCCAACTTTTAGGCTCCCAAAGATGGGGGGTACAACTCTAGCAGAGGGGTAAGTATCTTCGAGTAATATTGGATTCCAAACTGAATCTTCAAAAAAGGAGTAAAAGGGCATGCACGACTTTTTACACCTGTAGTAGAATGTTTGGCAAAACATGGGGACTTCGACCCAATGTGATATATTGGTTGTTCACAGAAGTGATACGACCGATCCTACTGTACGGTGTACTGGTCTGGTGGCCGGCGTTAGACAGGGGTTGCAACACAACAAAAATGGAGCGGGTGCAAAGATGAAATGTTTCCTCGCATTGATGGAGGCAAGTAACGCGACCGAAATTACACTGTTATGGGTTCCTGGCCACAGGGACATTGCAGGTAATGAGAGACGAACTGGCCAGGCAAGGCTCGGGTCTTGATATATCACTGGCGGAGCATGTTTCTCCGCCACTCAGCGAACTAAACAAACAAATTTGTTTATACTATTTGAGACAGGCCAATGCTAGGTGGAAAAGGTTAACTACATGCAGATTATCTAGCATTACTTGACCCGAGTTTGAGCGGAGTAACACGGAAGAACTCCTACGATTATCACGTCGGGATGTGGCCATGTTCGTGACAGTGCTCACGGGACAATGACCGGTCGGCGATCACGCGTCAAGATTAGGTATCCCTTTCAAGTCTTTTTGTCGCAGTTGCGGTGATATGGATGAAAGGGAACTACAGAACACATTCTATGCAAATGCCCAGCACTTTCTCAGAAGAGATATAGGCTGCTGGGTAGACATATACTATCTAATCTATTGGAAATTGCTATTAGGCCAAGAGATCTGTTGGGTTTTCTAAACGCCACGAGATGGATTTAATATGCATATCTGCAAGAATTAATCGGGTTTTCTCGAGTTTGTGGTATTAAAACGGCACTTATATGCTAATTGGGATCCTTCGAAGTCTTAGTCGGATCCGCCACTGCTAACCAACCAACAAACCAACAGTTGCGAAAATTGTAGATTATCATATTCTTCTAGACTCCCTCCAATCACAGCCAGGATTCATTTCATTTTCAGGACATGTTAGATCTGAATTTATGTAATAATTAAATGGCAATTAGTAAAATTGTTGTTTACTTTGAGGTGGACAAGGTAAAGGTACTGTCATATTCACATTTATTGAATAGAATCATAATTTTAACTGTTTTTTTTACGTCCAGAATCCCTTGAATGCGAACACTTGTATCGTATGGATTATGCACAGTGAACTAAATTAATTTTACTCCTATCTTCCAGTAGTATTTCTACTCTCTTATTTCACCGAAACCAAATCTATGATTTTGTTGTTAAAGTACTGTAAATAAATTTTATGTACCTGATGAAGAACTGGCTATAGATTCCAACTTTTTATCAGAATATATGTAAGTTAATGTTGAGCAAGTATATTTGCCATGTACGTTTAACAAATGATCTTCAAAAGGAAATCCTACTAGCATAAAGCCCAACAATCTCAATAAACATTAGCAATTGTTTTACATAATTATCTCGGTACAATATGTTTAGGCACGCTTTACTGTCTGCATAAGTGGTAATCAGGTCATGTCCATAAATCATTGTTGTATATATATAAATTGTATGTTTAATAAAAAAAGGATATTTTTTCCTTGTTCTATATAAAATATATTTCGTAAATATTGTACATAAATATAAAAACTGTGGTTGTATATATAACATTGCATTTATTGAAATTTATTAAAAATTATGTTATGAATTATGGGTTGTAGTAGTAATTTTTATCTTAACATAAATTATTGTGTGCATATAATGTTTATATATTGTAAAATCTACAGGATACCAGTTAAAAAATATAACATAATTAAGAATTAAGACATTTTAAATTAAAAATCAAAAACGTCCTGTAATTCAAGCAATTACTGATAAGTAAGTAACTAAGGACAATTATCAGAATTTAATCATCATCATCAAAAGTGGGACGCATAGGGGATGGTATTACGATGTTAATTTGTCAACAAAAATAAACTAATATTTAAAAATTATTTAACAATCAATAACACCTACCAGGCTCACATAGTTGTGAACTGTAAACAAAACAAAACTATTTTATGTACGTGTGCATGTGATGCAACGAGGAATACGCAGCCTTATATCAGAAATAGGATTTAGTATTAGGAATTCATAATCGAATAAAAGTAAAATCCAAACACAATTTTACGTCCAAGAAACTACTCAAAATAACTCAAAATCATCAAATGTGTAACAGGCGAGCAGAATATACAAATTATTTTTCATTTCATTTGTTTGTAATTTAAAGTTATACTTGTGAGGCCCGGTCATTGTAATAAAACTTTTAAAATTGAATTTCAAGTCAGGGTTTCTAATATAAAATTAAAAACATTTTCTAATTTTCCTTTACGTCATTAACAAATAATAAGGTAATTCCATGGGCGGGTAGTAATTCAATTGGGAATAATTACTGGAAAAAAGGATTAAAAAAAACTCTCTCTCTAATGACATTAGCAAGTTGGGAAGGAGTATAGGAACATGGATTTTTAATAGGAAATTAAACCGAAACGCGGTAATAGTGCCTCGGAGATTCGACCAAGGTCGATCAGTTATGATGTCACCATTAGAGCGGCTACCGGCTACCGGTGAAAAATGTCAATTCGTTACCGCTCCATAAGTGACACTAAAAACAAACTTCATAAAATGGATCCATTTAGATCATCGATTGTGATGTCTCTCCACGTATGTAAAATTAAATGCATGCAATTGCAAGTGCAGACTAGATAGACACTATCGGTGTATAGAGTGAGAGATGATTTTTAATGTAAATTAAAAGATTATATTGATGTGGTGATTAAGGCTCATATGGGCCCGTTAGAAGTAGACTTATGCAACCGA
Organism: Penthetria funebris; assembly: GCA_027564355.1. Classification (NCBI taxonomy): domain Eukaryota; kingdom Metazoa; phylum Arthropoda; class Insecta; order Diptera; family Pleciidae; genus Penthetria; species Penthetria funebris. The sequence continues at coordinate 7,334 of JANSTX010004148.1, forward strand.
TTGAGTGATGATTTTAGCCACCGTGGGCATATTATAATTACGTAGGTGTAAGTTACAAATGGAACATACAAAGATGTGCACTGTTGGTTATGTTCAATGTTTTTTACCAAGTCAGATCCAGGAGTGGAGCTTTGGTGGTAGTTTATCAGAAGCCCATTATTACCATATAATCTTCCATTATGTTCTAAATAATAGAGATATAAGTGGATGCTTGATTCTGTGATTTACCGATTCACTAAATCTTAGTGGTCTTCTGCAACAACCCCTTATAATTAGGTTACCGGAGTGACTGATTGGTTGTAGGTATTTTAGCGCCTGTATAATCAGTATTCTATCTATTCTTGTGACATAGATTTGAGAGTTATTGTGAATCTTATATAGAGAAATTTGATGCTATTACTATTATTAAGCCTATTGCTATTTAAGTTAATATTGATATTACTGCCCTAGTTAAAATGAATGGTTGAGTAAAGCGACGAGTGCCTCTAAATGATATTACGTTATATTTGGAGTAATAATTTTCAATTTCCACGTTTACATATAATCCAATAGTTTTTAAGTTTAAGTTGAGACATATTTTTCATAGACACAAACATTGGTACGCTACTTGTGTAAAACGTCGAACAAAACCATAAATACAATTATGAATGCCTATAAATGTGTCTCAATAACTATCGACATCGATGCACATTTATGAGATCTTTTTTCTCGTACTCAAAATACTGTAGATGTCTCAAGGAATAGGTAGCAAATCCGTGCTAGCTTTTCGAATTCTTTCCATGTTTAACAATATTTATTTAAATTCAATTCAAAAATCTTTTATTAAATAACTTGGGAGGGTTTACAAATTTTTTATAATGGTATCAGCTGTGAAGAATTACTGCCCGTTGATGATCTGGATCGTGCTGTTGAAGTCTTTTACTCTATATTTTTCCTTGGAATGGAAACATACATTCCAAGCTCGGTAAAATCAGTCAAGAAAAGCCCAAATTCTTGGTTTGATAAAAAATGCATGGATGCTGAAAATGAGGCATACTCATTATATAAAGACAACCTTGCTCTTCGTAAACATTATGCTCGCACTCGAGACGCGTGCAATAATGTCATCGCGCAGGTTGAATATAAATTCGACTGGCTAATCGACAAGGCTAATCTACTGGTCGCCATGTTCCTCCATCGTTTCCTACGGTTGCTTCAAATATGAAGGCCATTCAAATTCGATTGAGGGTTATTCACAGAATACTTGAAAACCTAGATACTAACAAGGCTCCTGGTCCTGATGGTATTACGGGAATGGTTCTGCATAAATGTGCGTCTTCTCTCTCTCAACCACTTCGCTGCATTTATATGGCTTCCCTTCAATCTGGCAATTTTCCATCCACATGGAAGGTGGCAAAGGTTCAGCCTATTTCTAAAAAGGGCTCTGAATCGGATCCTTCCAATTACATACCTATAGCCATTATTTCAATCTTATCCAAGTTTTGGAATAAATTATTAACTTCAAGATCATATCTTACCAGGAATTCAATAAAATTATTCATGATCGTCAATACGGTTTTCGATCCAGAAAATCAACGGGTGATGTTTTGACCTATCCGACTGAAATTTGGAGTAGAAGTTTGCACATGTTTGGTGAGACTCGGGTGGTTGCACTCGACATATCCAAGGTTTTTGACAGAGTTTGGCATAGTGCACTATCGCCGAAAATGGTCTCTTATGGTACTTATCCTGATTTGGTGTTGTGGATTTCTAATTTTCTGAAGCGTCGCTCGATTAGGGTAGTTATCGATGGCGTCACTTCTCATGGTTTCCAACTTGATGCGGGTGTTCCCCAGGGTTCAGTGTTGTCTATCCACAGTCACGCCGATGACAGCACTCTGCATCATTCTTACTATTTCGACAAAAGGCCATCCGGGGTCGTGGTTGAGTCGCTTCGCGCTGATATGGACAATTCTGTAAGCGGTGATTTAAATTTATTTTCTGATAGGGGACTGAGAAATCTCGTAATATTCAATGCGAATAAAGCGCAGTTGTGTCTTTTGTGGCATAAATCAAATACTCCGGTTCCAAATACACATTTCGATGGTAATTTGCTGCGCAATACTTCGGGTCTGTCGGAACACATATCAATTCAAAACTACTATGGAATGATCACACCTTGGGTGTGGCCAAGGCTGCGGCCAAAAGACTTGGGTTTCTGCGTCGTTGTAAGAAATATTTTAATCCGAACATATTGCCATTATATACAAAGCATATATAAGGCCTCTAATGGAGCACGACTCTCACATATGCGCTGGGGCTCCGGCGACCACCCTTGGTTTTCTCGACAGAATTCAGAGGCGAACCTTTCGGCTTATAGGTGATGTACAAATCACCGGTCACATAGATTCTCTTCAGCATAGACGCAATGTGGGTTCGCTTTCACTTTTCTATAGATATTGTCATGGCAATTGTTCTGCTGAAATTGCTAGCATTATGCCCAATATTCGGGTATTTCCAGTTAATACACGACTAGCTCGATTGTCAAATTTGCATTCTGTTGAATTTACGTTTGGTCGCACGATTAAATATCGAGGCACGTTTATGTCGCGTACTTCTCGCCTGTGGAACCGTCTCTCTGGGGATGTGTTTCCTGACTTTTACGGCCTCCAGACTTTTAAATCAAATGTTCACAAATTCCCACGTTCATATCCTTCTCATCCAACGTTTTGAGCAAATAAAATGTTATTTTGTGTTATGAACATTAAAGGGTATTCACTCCCTAAAGAATAACTTTAGTATAAAAAAAAAGAAAGGAACTAAACAAAAGTACATCAATCGATGTTATCGAAGCCTTGACAGCAAATTCAATCAATTAAAAATGTCATAAATGGAGAAGAATGGAAAGGTGGGTACAGATTCGAAACCTTTCCATTCAGACATTTAAAGCATTCTGAGTACCGGAGATGTGATAATATTACGATTACACCATCGTGGATTCATCAGGAAATAAGTATTTATGGTGATATTGGAGATTCATTTGCCGGCTATCATTAGGATTAATTAGATATCGATAAACGTTGGCGGAAGTACAAATATAAATTGATCAGAGTAAAAGCAAAGTGATGATAATAGGCTGACGTAGGCGTTTTATAGCTGGGTAGAATTATAATGGTGGTGATAATGGCTAATGTGAACCCAAGTAAAATTATTTCAACGGATTTACGTCGTATTGGTGATATGAGGTATATGGGTGATTGTTTAATTGGTCGATACTTGGGTCGAGGCTACTATGACTTCAGTACTGCTCTAACAACTCCTCATCCTCTTTTCCTACTCTCCCTTCCATATTCCTACAGTCACTATATACTCAAATTCCAGCCAACATTATTTTATCCTATACATAAATTGTAAAAGAAGTTCACAATATGCACTGTGAGCATTGTGGCGGAGATGCGCTTGTCATCTATAAATTGTTAATTATCACAAATGTATTTTTTTGTATTTAATAAATTATTTAGGAATCATTAATTTTAAATTTTTGTTTACGTAAAATATTGAACTGGAAAAAAAAAATCTATATTCCTGCTTGCCTGTTACACATTTGATGATTATGAAATATTTTGTGTGTGCCAGTTTTTAAATAATTATAGGTGTGTGTTATTTCGTCCTGAAAATTTTATTTTCCTATGTTTCTACTTGCTTGTTACGCATTTGTTGTAAGATATTTTGGTAATAATCAGAAAATAATTTTAATTTCGTTTACTTGAAACCCCGACATTGAAATTCAATTTCAATAAATTTATTTCGGCCACCGGGACTCACAAGAACAACTGTCTTGCAAACAAAAATGTTTATGAATCAAAATTTTGGTTTATATTGAACTAAAAAATAATTTCTATTTTCCTGCTTGCCTGTTTCACATTTGATGATTTTGAGATATTTTATTAGGTCTGTAGAAAGGTGATTTTTTGGCTTTAATGATTATCCACTAAACAAGGGACGATTCTTGACATAGTCGTACGCTGAACATTGTTTTTTGGGTCTTGAGTTCTAAATTATGCTTGCCTGGTAGGTGTGTTAATTTTAAAAAAATTTTATGTAGCTTTGTTTTTGTTGATTTGTTCTGAAAACATTATTTTCTATGTTTTCGCTTGTATGTTAAGCACCTGTAAAAATTAAATTATTTTGCTAGAACTTCCTTTAAATTTCTTTAAATAACTTATGGGTGCCTAATGCAACAGGCCATAGTTCTTTATAGTCCTAGTCCAAATGGTTTTGCATTAAGTTATAAAATATTTATAATTATTTACAATCCACTTTTACAATTTAAATTTAGTTCTCATAAATAATATTACACACAAAGTTATCCAGGGTTAGATATTAAATTTACATTACACTGGCCATACTTTGTATATTCTTGCCAGATGTTACAAACAGCTTTCTATGTGTGATATATAAAAAAAGGAGATAAAAGCAATATAAGTTTTTACTGTGCATATATATAATATTTTCCGAGAACGACATAATCACAATAACATACAGTATATCTAAACTATTTATACAAGGATGTATCTATTCAAGTATAGTCCTGCACGAAAAAATAAGGACAAAAAATTTTATTATATTAATAAAGTTGTTTTATACATGTGCTTCAGTTTGACCAAAAATTCGATAAATACTCTATAGCATCACCAACGACCAGCAACTTATTTTTGGCAAATTATACTTAATTGGGCTGTTTACAAAATACTATAATAAATTAATGAAAAGCGTGGAATAGATTTAGACGATAAGACGTTCACAGATTTATGACATTTATTTAAAGTATAGTGTTCACATCTACTTAAGGTTGTCAGGCATCAACCATAAATGGCAATATTGCGAAATTCGTCAATTATCATGTATTTTCATCCGATTTACTGAATATGATTATTGAATCAATTACTTATTGTGCAGAGGACTGAAGTCTAAGGGAGCCAAAAAGAACTCAAAGTCGTGGTTTGTTTCTGGGGGTGTCAGGTCATCAGAGCCTAATTCTCCTCCTAGCAGTTGTTGATTGAGTGAATTAAGAGTGTTTGGGAGAGTGCCTGTAAGTGTAAATTGTAATGACCTCTGGGGAATCGGTGAATTATCTGGTTTTATATCAAAATGTATCGAAAATCAAAAAAAAAAAAAACAAAAAAATCAGTTACTATTGTTCCAATTTGCCAACTATAGTATTTTCTCAACAGATATAAGATGTCATCATTTTGAGGGTTATCAACGTATCATTTTCTAGAGAATACTTTATCTTTGAAATATTGACGACTCTGTTTGATGGCAATCTTTGAATGTGATCTCTTCAATACCCTCTTCTGGAATACGTGACGTCTAGTTATCGTAGGCTATAACGGTGATTCGTTGAAAAATCATGATGATCTTAACCTGGTCGTACAGGATATTATTTGTCGTATATAATTTGCAAGTAACATTAACTGCGATCACAAATAACTATAAAATTGAAATTTTCAATCTGAAAATAATACGACCAGTTACAATTAACAAGTTGTACATATGAATACTTCCTATAGTTTGTTCTAAAAATTCCTGAATTTTCTTTATCTTCAAAATTTTAATTAATTAAATTTGTTAAAGTTTTCTGATGTACATATTTTAAGCAACCGAAATGGTTATGATGGTTTTGTGGTAATTTAAATGAATTTTATTTCTAAATAAATATTTGTTGGAATACAAAATTTGATAATTTTCAATATATCTGATAATTTTGAACAGAAATAAACTTAGATTCATAATTATGTACAATAATCGAATATAATATTATATAAAGTTGAACTATTACAATATTTACGACTTATACAATATAATGGAATACATGAGTAAATTAGAAATTCCTTCAATATGCAAATATTAACATATATTTCATTGAAAAGAAAGTATTAGCATAACCACTCTCAACGTCATCATCTCCACATTTAATCTATCCAGGATCATAGGGCATAAATAAACAACCGCTATTGTTTCCAATCTCTGACCAGTACCTTTATTTGACTCTATTATTTTTGACAGATACTAGCCGCCATAGTGACTGATCTTCTATACCCTGTGAATTTCAATCAAGTGCGTATTCCAATTCCATTTTCTTCGGTTGAAAAGCTTTTGATTGCATTTAAACTTAATGAAATTATTGGCATTTGGACAAAAATAACATTCAGCAAAATATAAATGGTTTGATTCAGCAATGTGAATTCAAATGAATAATAAATTTTAAAACCGATATACTATCATACTAACATCAATTCAATTTTCTTATAAATGAAATAATAAAGGGAACATAGAATCAATAAATCCGAACAAAAATCGAGCTTATACAATCAGAACAAAACAAATGATGGGGTCGACTAAAAAGAAGTCCTTAACTGGTCCTTCAATCAAATGGCTTTGAAAATATAGTACATAGTAAGATGGTACTAACTGGCCTATACACGGTACATGGAGGAATAAAATGCTATTTATCTAAAATTGGTTAATCAGATGACGTATGCTTGTGGATATTACAATATTGAAAATTAAATTTAGTACACGTAAAAAATTGGTCGCGATGGTGGTGGAATATAAAGTCCTTAATTCCTCCCAACAATCTAATCTAATATAAGATGGTATTGGTACCAATAATATCATCAAACAGAATCGCAAATAACATATTGGGGAAAAATCATAATTATGACATAAAACTGAAATAACTTCGTTAAACGATCCAAACTAATTAACTTTAAAAAATTATTGTAGATGATATTCCTCAATTTGTTTTTAATTATTTAGACGGTCCTGAGATGAATCTTTATATATTGCACTAATGAGTTGTAAAATACATGATATGAAACCGTTCTCAATGGAATGTGAAACTAGTTTTCTATCAACGCAATCTAGAACTATTACAGATACTATCACATCTAGTGACTATGAAATTGTATTTGGTGTCTCTCAACTTATCCAACAATAAATAACATTGATGATATTATAAGGTTCATCAGAAGTTAAATGTGTATAGATGATCACTGTTTTAACGCTTCTATTGCTTCGCAGAAAAAATAAAATAACAAAATTTAAATTAATTTTATGAAAAATTCTTGTCTTTTTATTATTTTGTATTAACATATTTCTAGAACAATATTTAATCTTGCCAGTAAAATAAATTTAAAATAATTTATTAGCTTTCCATAACAATCCCAAGATACTATTTGTTTTCCAGTCAGATATTCTGTATAATATTAAATAGAAAAATATTTCAAAACATTCCCTATCCCTAACCACTTTACAGTATGTTGTGCTGAAATTGATGAATTGAAAAATTGACTATATTAGTTATTTGTACTCGTTTACACCAAATATGCTGGATTTTCTGGAACGAGGTTACTTAACAATTCAACATAAAAAATAAATTTTCATTTGAGACAAATTACTACAATAATGCCCTTCAGACTGTATGTACCAAAATTGTGAAAAGTTAAATTAGAACATAACAATGAAAATTTGTAGTGACCAATAATTCAATTGAAAATATATTCACTTGGTACCCGTTCTAAGAATCATGCACGGCGTTATGAAATTTAATGATGTCAATCGTCTTCTATTAAAAATACTGAAATATTAAAATATTTTATCAGAGATGAGTTTTGCGTTGAATTCAAATATTGTTATATTGTAGAGACCGAATGCTGAAAACTTCCAAAATTATCATAATAGATTCTTGTTTGTTCCTGAATTTAAACTCACATTTTGCTGGTCATCTTGAGTCTAATAATTTTAAATCATATCAAAAGGCTGTCATACTTGCCAGTTCCCATAATTTAAAAATTCTGCGCTGGCACATATTAGTAACGGTTAAATTTAGCAGTACATAAATTAATAGTTCTAATACATTTAGATTCATGAACGTTGTATAGCCAACAACAATTTTTGGGGAAACATTTGAAATTTTTCAAATTGGATTTAAAGACATTGCAGCTCTATTAAAACTCCTTCAAAATATCAACACTCACTAATTCCTACAAATTTCTGACAATGTGATTTATTCGTATTAAACTATTGACAAACATTCAACGGCTGGATATTGCTAGACTGCAAAACGATGATATAAGAAATGGTTTTAAATTTGCAAGACGAACTAGATGAAGATGTTCTAATAATTTCATTAATTATAATAGTAATGCCTCATCTTTCAAATGGAACACAAACAAGAAGTAAAACCAACATTATTGAACTCTTAATGAACATCATGTGAGGTATTTATTGTGATTCGCAGTGATTCTCACATGGATTTGTAATATATTTAATTTTAAGACTGATTGTATTTTGTCATCACTATTGATTCTCCTGATCTATGATTGGATTATGACAAAGATGAACAATGAACCATATAGTACAAGGTACAATTTAATCAACTGACTTGAATGTCTTAAATATGCTGTAATATTGTAGCGACATGTTAAGCATAGTTCACAGGTTGTCCGGAAAATTAATGTTATAAATCCAAATCAAATTATACTAAACCTATTCTTTAGGGAGTGGATACCCTTTAATGTTCATAATACAAAATAATTTTGTAGGAATTTGTGAACATTTGATTTAAAAGTTTGGAGGCCGTAAAATTCAGGAAACACATCCTCAAACAGACATAAACCTGTCTCGATATTTAATCGTGCGACCAAACGTAAATTCAACAGAATGCGAGTGTGTCAATCGAGGTAGTCGTGTATAAACTGAAAATACTCGAATATTGGGCATAATGCTAGCAATCTCTGCAGAACAATTGCCATGATAATATCTATAGAAAAGTGAAAGCGCACCCACATTGTGCCTAAGCTGAAGAGAATCTATGTGACCGGTGATTTATTCATCACCTATAAGTCAAAAGGCTCGCCTCTGAATTCTGTCGAGAAAACCATGGGTGGTCGCCGGAGCCCTTGCCCATATGTGACGCAGAAATCCAAGCCTATTGGCCGCGCCCTTGGCCACACCCAAGATGTGATCATTCCATAGTAGTTTTGAATTGATATGCATTCCGACAGACCCGAAATATTGCGCAGCAAAATACCATCGAAACGTATATTTGGAATCGGAGTATTTGATTTATGCGAGAAACGACACAACTGCGTCTGATTCGCATGGAACCTTCGAATTATTCGCGAACATGGCGGCCAGTACATTAGCCTTGCGTTTAGAACTTGTAATAGGGTTTCCATTGGAATCCACTAGCATGGGAGTGGAGGACTTTATGAAATTGATGCTTATAGCATAAAACGAAAGACCAAAAATTCTGGCTACCCTTTCGGACAGCAAGAATTCTCTGTTTAAGTTGACAGTCGAATTTATATTTAGCCTGCGCGATGACATTATTGCACGAGTCACGAGCGCGAACATAATGTTTACGAAGAGCAAGGTTGTCCTCCTTTTTATTGCGAACAACATCCATGCATTTTTTATCGAACCAAGAATTTGGGCTTTTCTTGACTGAATTTACCGAGCTTGGAATGTATGTTTCCATTGTCCACAGGAAAAATATAGAGTAAAAATCGGAACGATCCAGATCATCAATGAGTAGTAATTCTTCTCATCTTATACCATTATAAAATAATTGTAAACCCTCCCAGTTTTCCCTATTGTAATGCCACAGCCTCCTTTTAGGCATACAAGTAGATAGTCGTGACCGTGAGGCATACGGAAAAGAAGCCATGATGAGACAATGATCAGTGTTGCCGATAGGTGCTTCAACCCGAATAGAGTATTTATCCCGATGAGAGGTTAGAAATAAATCAAGGAGATATGGACTATGACCCGCTATATCAGGAATTCGCGTCGAACCGACAACCAGTTGTTCAAGAAGATTAATTTCCGCGAAATGTTCAGCGTAAAGACCGGGGTTGTCGGTAACACTAGAATGCACAAGCCAAGAAACGTTATGAACATTGAAATCGCCAGTCACGACAATCTCAGCATCCGGTGATGAGGCATAAATATCCCAAATTGTGTCAGAAAGCCCCTCAAACATTTTAAGCCACGCGGAGTATCTTAAATTGGGACTCCTGTATATTGAACAGAAATATATTATGTGACTCTCCAAATGAATTTTAATTTACTTGAGACTTGAGTTTGTGGGACCTATAACTTTGTAAGTGCGCATATACCAAAAACAGATTCTTCTTTAAACCTCGTATATTGCAGAACTGAATCAAAAAATTATTCGTGGCCACCAATGGCGAGCGATTAAACTGAGTGATTATCCATGCATTGGAATTGGAGACAGAATAAACTGAAGTGGTCAAGAGAGTTAGGCAATTTGTAAGAGTACTAAGGCCTACAATCAAAATATACCCATTGACCAAAGTTACACCGAATCGTACGTTCACATTGGGAAAGGATGGTGGGAAAAACGCTGGCACTATAATAAAATATTTTATATTTTTAAATTTTATTTATGAAGTTTGATACGCCTATAACACATCGCCTTTAGGTAGGGAATATATCATGAGTTAAATATTCGGAAAGTTATTTGTCAAGAGATGGTTTTTATTGACGGAACTATCGGTGCGTGTATACATAGTGGGGTCTGGAAGTTCCTTCTTTGGCGCTGTTCACTTTTGGGCTATAAATGTCGAATAATTGGATACGTCAAGAGGCTAAATCCTAAATTATCTGACATAATATATAGAAAAATTGGCTAGTTGTCAGATTAATGGATTATAGTTAGTTTTAAAATATTATGGATCGTCGACGATAAACAATGTCAAAATTACTTATGTGGAAGATCCTTCTTCGGCGCTGATGCATACGTTTATAGACTAAAGAACATCACTGACAATCTTAACTTGATTATAATGCTTTTGGTTCAATTCGTTTCCATTTAACGGATAATTTAAAGGAACACCATGAAAATTGTTATTTTTTTTTTTTTGTGATGATAATTCAGAACAATGACTTGAAATACTTACTCACTTGTAATAAAATTTACATTTTTTTCATATTTTCATAATTTTCCCATATAATTTTGAATTATATAAGTAAAAAACATGTAACTTCTTGATGAAATTTTCACATATAATTGAATTATTATCGCTTTTCTTCCTTTTTATACCATTTTTTGTTTTTTTTTCCCGCTATTTTTTCCACATAAGAAGATATCCCCTTAAATTGCTGTACACGAAAATTCATTTTATAAATTAAGAACAATTTCCACTTTTTATTTCAGTCTCTATATTGTTTTAATGGCATAATAAATTTAGCATATGCTTGCCAGACCTATAAAATTTATATAAATTAAAACAATTCTTTGGACCTTTTAATCACTGCAAATATTCGGTAATGCTAAGTGCTGACAGTCGACACAAACTTACGTAATCTCAAATTGCGTAGCCTATAGATGACTGTGAGCCTGTAATATCGGCATTGCCGAAAATGTTCAATTAAACGTGAATTAATATGATTTTTTGCTGACGTAAAGTTACACGAAGGAATGTTAGATCCATGCATGAACCAACGAATTGTGAAGAAACGAATTAGAACACGCTACTAATTTCACTTAAATTTGGAATTAAACACTGGTGTAGATGGTGTTATGTGTAAAATTGAAGTCCGAGTCTCATATGACTTTTTTGTTTACGAACCTAGAGTAGTGATAGCGATGCGATTGTGTTGATTACTCGATCCTTAATGTGACTAACATATAATTGTTGAGTAGACAGGAAATCATTTAAACCTACTATGATTCGAAATTGTTGTACATGTTGAAATATCATCAGTTCAGGTTATTTATAAAAAATCTATTTACTTAATTTTCATCACCTTTAGGGTACAATATTCTAGACATGAAAAATCCTGAGTGAAACACATCAGCAAAACGAAAACCATATAGTAATAATAGTTTCACGTAGAATAAAATCTGTGTTCTATATATTGACATTTCAATTTCAATGTTCTACGGGAAATGAATCAATAGATTTTTATTAGCTACTGGAAGAAATTTTCAGGAAATTAAAAAGAACCCTTTTTAATTAAGTATTTTTCTGTTTTTCATCTGTCTCTTCGTATATCTCTGAATATATACACGTGTTTGCTATCTTGTGATTGACATTTATTGTACAACATACAATTATGTTCTTTTTTTTTACGCTGAGATATCATTGTGATATACGACGATGATTTTTAGACTATAATAGAACATTTGATGATGTTTAGTAATCATTTCTTAAAGCACTATAAAAGATGAAAATTTCAAGAAAATATTTTTTTATGTTTAAATAATATGTATTTAGGAAGAAGGGATGAATTTTGAAGTAAGCAGTGACTTTGTCGCTATTAGAATGATATATAACAATGCTGAGGAATTGTACCATACATAAGATGAGGTGAGGTCTAAATAATCGATTTAATAGATATATTGACATTGACGACAACATATATGTCTGTTGGCGATAGACATTTAACAACAACTGACGCGATTACTGAGATATTGTTTGCAGGTGTTGCAGGTGATAAATAAAATTCAGTCAAGAGTACTAACTGTTAATGGTAAGCGCGGTCATCAAGGATAAATTATTTGGCAGTGGGTTATTTTTATAAATCTTCTTTATCTTCTTCCTTGCCATAATTCTTATTCAGGGTCGGCCCTCCTGTTTCTCATTCTATTTCTTCACAAGTTTCTGTCTTCTGTATCATCAGTTTCTGCATTCAATCTGTCCAAGTCATTTTGAATAACAAAGAAACAAGAAACTTGTCGACGACAGCGTTTTCTTACATCTTTTCCAACATTCAAAGCCAATTTAATGCCGTAAGTTTCCGATCTACGCATTACGTGACCGAACCATCTTAATCTATTTTGAGTGAATATATTGATAATGTGAGTAACTTTTAAGCTGTCTCGAATATAGTTGATTTTAATTCTGTCCTGCAATATTTGATTGGCTGACCATCTTAACATTCTCATCTTCATATGGTCTGCATATAATAACTTCTAACAGTCCAACATTCAGAAACGTAAGTCATTGCACTTTTCGATCACAAAAAACTCCAGACACTGATATCCATTTGATTCAATTGCACTTTATGCGACGTTGAATATCATTATCGATTTTATCGCTTGTTGTGCTAAGTGATCCAAAATTTTTAAACTTTTCAATAACGAGAAATGGATAATCGCTCAATATGATCGTGTCTTGTTGAGGAGTCGATCGATTATCGTTAAATGGAAAATATATGTAGTCGGTTTTAGTGTAATTCCACAGATTTATTTTGGATTCCAGTTCATTTTTTTTATTTCATATTTTTATAAAATGGTAAGAGATAGCTCCGTCTCCATGAATTTGGCATCGCATCTCCGTTTAAGATCTTAGTTAATAAATTTGCTAATCATTTATACCCAAAATCAAGGAGATATTTCCAAAGAACTGACGGGATATCATCTGGTCCAACTGTCTTATTTCGTTTCATCCTTTTCCCATCATTTTCGATTTCCAGTGAAGTATACGCATTGACTGGACCAAAAATAGAATTTGATTACGAAATCTACTGATGAGGTTATGCTTCATTCAAAAGCTGATTGAAGTATAGCTTCCACCTATTATTTGCTTCTCTGTCAGAAATCAAAACATTTGAACTCTCATATTTTATGGATTGAATTAAATGTATGTCTTTGCCTACAGCATTTATTTGTGCTGCAATTTTGTATATCTCGCACTGCCAGCAGACCATTTGCAAAGTTGATTGCAACTGGACGCGTCCACAGGTTGCGGATAGTGGAATGGCCTCCATATGTGGTATATGGGGGTTACCCGAAAGGGCGCGGACAATCAACGGTCATGTTGGAGGGTCTCTGGGGTTACT
>JANSTX010004159.1:0-21188 GCA_027564355.1 Penthetria funebris
ATATATAATCAGAATAAAAAATTAATTATATTTACTTTTCTTAGAGAGTATTTTAGGTGAAGGTATTAATGTTAAGACTTCCAGAGGAATAGTTCCACGAAATCTATTAAAACCGGTTTCAAAAGATGATAGTGGATCAACTGATATATTACCAACAGATACAGGTAATATTTTATTATATATAAATATGTTTAGTGTCAAACGTCGTTGTGGTATATTTCACATATTGAATTTGGATGATAGCAAAATGTAATTATATTACTACACTAAGTTTACATCATCAAATCATTATCATCATGACCTTTGCAGTATGTACAATAGTGATTCGCTTAACATCATCTTTCTACTCAGATTCGTATGTAAAAAATAAGACCTTTATTCCACGCTATCTCTGACCAGAGCACCTTCACTTCACTTCATCCCCTTCCCCTAGTATCAGCCTGTGCTGGTTTCAATCAAGTGCGCATTTTGCAATATCACCACCGATCACCTCAGCGTATGGCCAATCCAATTCCACTTTCTTCGGCTGCCAATTTCGTTTATCGCCACCAGATCTGCCAGTCTCCACAAATTCTCATTTGATATTATATTTGGCCAGAAAATTTGAATATGTGACCTTCCTAGTTTTGCACTGCTTTTTGTATACGGAACCTTACATCTATTTCAGCGAAACCATCAATTGTCAAATCCCAAATACTAGTAGTTCTCTACTTAATCTATTACTTCGCCGCTGGCTGCAAGTGAACACCTCCTCGACGTACCAATTTTCATTGATTTTTAGACCGTCTTGTGAGCTGTATTTCACAAGTCGTTGGTGATATCAATCCATTTCTCGTAATCAAGTTACCCTTTTTCGGCAATTTAATTATCAATCCTTCTTTCTATAAGATTAGAATATCATCAAACAACCACATTTCACTAATGACTATCTAATACTGATACAATGCCATCCAAGTCCACTTTCATTTCTGGTGATATGTTATCGGCGCCGGTCGCCTTACCGCTTGTTAGTTGTTTTAATATGGACATGATTTCACCACGAGCAGAATCTCCAAATCGTCTTGTAGACGGTCTTCGGTCAACCGGACTCTGAGCAACCTGGACATTGGGCCTATCAAGTAGCTCACACAAGGACTCATTCAATCTTTCTATTTGCGAAATCTCTTTATTAAATGTGATGGATGGGAAAATATCCCTCTCATTGATTAGCCTAATATGTTTTGATTTGCAACGTGAAAATGTCGATTTATCAACATCAACTTAACTCTTATTTTACAAGGAAACGTATGGAACTAACTAGACTTTTATTTATGTTATGCACTCAAATTTAAGAAAATAGAATGGTAATAATCAATTCACGACATAGTCGGCAAATATCGAATTAATTATCGACAACTTATTAAATGTATGAATTTGATCTTTACTGAATACGATGGATGGCAAATCTTTCTGACTAGCATCTTCACTTAAGTTCTCCGTTTATTACCCTATAATAGGCTCTTAAATGGCAATACCTCATCATATTATTTATGAACTATTTGAGGTAACAGTCAAGCAAATATTTTGCAATATTATCGAAACGTTTCATTGTATAACCCATCTAATTTATTCTGTGTCTGCCTTTAACATTGCAGGTGTTATTTTATATATATTACTAATAGCCGTACTGCAATTTAGATGTTTTAACGGCGAATTTTACTACTTCACTTTGACTGGGAACAGTCTTTAAATTTCATTGTAGTTTTCTGTATATCGTGAACCTTGAGCAACCGAGACCTGAGATATATTTAGATATTAAAGTAGTCTTTGTCACAAATATTTTTGTTTACGAAGATTTACCATTTATCCACGCATCATGGCTGTACATTTTATATTTTATTTCGTCACAATTAAGTTCGTTTATCTTTTACCTTTACACTTCTTTATGTTTGTACATACAATTGAAGTAATGCACATGTTGTATTTAAGAAATCACATTTAGCGCCCTTATAAACAATATGCTGGGCATTTGTCTTATCGGAAACAGACTGAATTATAGAAACGATGTAGATATGGACGAAATTGCTAGATATATTTATGAAGTTCAGCGCAAAAATATGAATGAAGCGAATATTTTAGTGTTTCATGTTATATTCGACGCTGAAAAGTGATAGTGGCAACTTTCGTGTTCAAATTGTGTAGATTGGGATTATTTGAAGTATGCCAGCAGATATCTTTTTCGTAGAAATTTTTAACAGGATTGTAGTAATAATTTGAAGAAAATGATTTTGCTTGTGTGATTATTACTTTATCATTAATGCCTTGCATATTGTTGATGTATTAAGGTTCACGTATTGGTGTCATATTTGTACAATCTCAATGGAATAAAAATAGAGCACAAATGCATTTTATAATAAATGGTGAAGATCAAGGACCATGTACAAATGATATACCATATGAAGATTGTGCATTGCATGCTGTCGTAGATATTTATGGGACAACAAAACAAGTTAAAATAATTCAATTATATCGCAGTGAGTGTTATCTTTTTTTTTATCTAGATTTTTTTTACGCACCCACACGTACCTAATTTCTAATTTCGTAATGTGTTCGTTAATAATGTGCAGTTGCATCACTTCAAAGTGCCTGTAGAGATGTAATATTATCACAAATAAATCAATCAGCTGTTGGTCATTTACCTTTACCAAGACGATTAAAGGAATATCTTCTGAATTATAACTCTTAAGGTGTATATATTCAAGCATGTACATAATTATTCAATTGGGAGACTATTTGCTAATATTTTTTATCCGACTTTACTTTTGTAGAAAAAGAAAAAAATATTGAAAATTATAAAATCCTTTTTATATTTGTTTTTAAAATGTTTTTTTGTTTTTTTTTTTTACTTAAAAATAATGTATAATTTAATCTTTTTTATACTTTATTTTTATTTTATTCTTCTTGATCATCATTTTCTATTATATTATTGTATAAAATATATTTTAAGTTAGTTTATTTGATTTATATATACACATAATATAATTATATTACTTCTATTTTAGTGTTATAAAATAAAATCTATCTATACAAGTATAATATTAAAGTATGTATTTAGATTTTTAAATTAATTTTCAATTATTCAATTATTTTATATTTCAAAACGTTCATCTTTCCATTAATTGCTCTGATAATAAAAAAACATCCAATCCAACTAACAGCAATTGTAATTATTGTTACAACATCATTAAGATTGATATTGCCAATTGGAACGTTAATGATTAATGGCAATGAAGTTGTCTAAATTTATCAATAAAATAATATAATTAAATAGTAAATAGTTAGTGACAATTAAACAAATTAATTGTCCTCACCGTGTACTTCAATTCATACCACTCGCATAAAATATCAACTTCATCTATACATTGAGAAAATTTCCGAATTAATTTATCATTTAGCTCACAGTCAATAAAAATTTTAGGTTTTTGAATATTAATTTTAATGAAACTAGAAATAATAATACTCTGTTATTGGTTTTGCTTCTTTATAAAAAAAAAATTGTGAAATTAACAAAATTACTTTCTTTGCCCAGGCGATTGATATCGACAATGAATTGGCAAATGAATAAGTGATTGCTTTTCTGATATTTTACCAAATAACTTAATAATAAATGGTTTTGAATTATTAGCCATTGTTTCAACATTTACGTCAGTTGATAGAAAATATTTTATCTAAATAATAATAAAAAATATCATTCATTTGTCTAATTAATTTAGTATTTTGTACATATGAAATTGTATAATTGTATAATTTTACCCGATTAAAACGTGTTAAATCATTAAGTTGATCGGAGCTTACATAAATATCGGCTGGAAATGATTGTTCTAAATAGAAATTACACGGTATTGGTGGTGAAAAGTCAATGTTATATTGTAAATTTCTGCAAAAAGAAGAAAAATGTTATCAAGTTTACCTGCATTTTGGTAATTGCAACTGGCATTGTTAAATCGTGTATATTGAACGAGAAACGGCAATAAATAGTTCGCCGATCGGATAGGCGGCGACGAATATTTATCTTACGAAACTGGTTACGTTTTGGACCTGAAACGTTAAAATAATGGAGTCACAAAACTTTGTGACTCAAGAATTGAAGACGTAGAAACATGATATTCTTGGAAAACGAAGAAAGGATTTTATCCTCTGGTACGGCTGCCAACGATCGAAGTGTATAGAAAAATTGAAAAACTGAACGATTTAGTTAAAAGTCAAATTAAAAAACTGTATTAGGAAAACGAGTAATTATATTACAAATTACATTATATATAACTAAATTGTATTTTATTGCTTGGATTTCTAATTAAAAAATAATGTAATGAGACTAGATTTTCTTTTTTTGAATTTGTTTCTCAATTACATCAGACATATATAGCTCATTTTTTTTTGCTTCTGTTGGAGCTGATTTGCTCCATCAATTAAAACTTTTAATACAACACATTCAATTGACCCGTGCTTTACTGTTTCCAAAAGTTTATTTGCAGCCTCAAAATTCTCGATCTGTACGTGCGTTCATTCAACGCTTGTATGTCGATTTTGAATTCACCAATGTCTTTTATATAGGAAATGCTATTAGAATACTTGTTATTTTCGCTGGGTTCAAAAAATTTACTTTTGTAAACAAATTAGTAAAATTGCATTTACTTATAGATATAGAAAACAGCCTCGTTGCATAGAAAATTTGAATGTGGCGATAACAGTAACGCTTAATCCTTTTAATGCATTTGAAATACTACATGAAACAGCAAAGTTTTCAAGTGATGTTAATAAATAGAATTCATTTTTATTAAAATGATTGAATATTTGTAATTTTCGCTGGGTTCAAAAAATTTACTTTTGTAAACAAATTAGTAAAATTGCATTTAGTATACCACATTACAAAAATTTTACGAAAAAAATTTAAATTTCACACTTGAAAAACTGAAACACTAGCATTTTTATCCGAAAAACTTTTTGAAAGACTAAAAAGTCTGAATAAACTGATCAATTGGCAGTACTACTGTGGTGAAACTCTTTTGTTGACTTTTCTGGAAAACTTTATTGCATAGTTTCACTTGTCGACGTCGATAACAGTAATCACAACAAGATAAAATATGAAACAAGCATTGTTTAATCGCAAGAAAGTTTTTAATAGTCAACTATCACACTGCTTTGTTGCGACCTAGCTTGTCATATGTATAGGTGATGCTGATGCAAATTTTGGCTACGATAAAACGAGTTATGAATCTGTTAGGGGGACACATTGAGTGGTGAGGTACCAGAAATAAATTAGTAAAAGATGGAGAAATTCTTTGTTACACGTTCATAGTTATTAAACAGGTTCGAATGTTTCTTTAGTGATCATTATTTGATAATTTGTTCAGTAAGTTGAAACTTGTGGGCAAATGTGAAGAGACAAAATTGAACTGCTAAACGCATAAATGTACTTTGTGCAAATTTAAACAGCGTATGGTAAGCATTATCAACTCGTGGTGATCTTAAATCCGAATTATAACATCTAAAGAGCGGTAAATCAGTTGGCGTCGATAACCTGCAACCGACTTTTTTACGGTGGACAGTATTCCAAGAATATTGAAATCCCATTATAAGTGAAGTGTGGTTGTCTGATGATATTTCACAATCGGGTGGAAAGAGAGGTTAATAATCAAATTGTTGTAAAAAGGTAACTTGAGTGTGTGTGGTAATTGGCGATGTATCACTTTACTGAATACTATAATACTGTTATTATTACAACTTGTTGCAAAGATGTTTTACACGATAGGATGGGTTGAATTAGTATAAGAACTAGATATTCAAAAGACATGCTTGTTTCTGTATACAGACCATATCAATACATTATTTTGTTCAACATTCCATTGAATGGCAAAATACCATTCTTTGTTTTTTATCGACTTTAAGCAAACATGCGATAGTAGTGATCGTGGTATGGTCTGGATAATATCCTAAAGTTATGGATAATATCTTAAAGTTATGGAAATCGTGACTCACAATAGACTATTACATCATTTAGGGCTTGGTGATGTTTTGGATGTCATTTGATAGGTTACTACTCGTCTTGAAATGGGTTATGATCAAGGTAAATACTCGAACCAAATGGTAGCTGATGAAGTCTAATCGGTGGATATCTTGACTTCGATGACATTTGCGTACTATCGCAAACTGATGGAAATGAGAGTGGCATGATTTGTTAAATTTTTGCGGTAAACGATGAAATGCAAGATTTCCAATATTTAGTAAGTTAATTGACAATAGATGACTATGTTAGAATATATGCAAGCTTTCGCATATAGATAATGCGTCAAATAATTAATGTACTGACTAGATCTGACTCTGGTAAATCTCAAAATATAAAATTTTAAACTAAATCTAATAGTGTACTACTAAAAGAATCTTGGAAGGTGACGCGGTCTTTCGCTCTCACGTGGAGTAAAGGTCGAAACGAAGATTTACCTATGATCAAACTTCAATTATTGCTTTCTATGTCATTTCTGATGACGTTATGGTATTCCAGACAACTATAATTGATATTATTCTATTCGATAATATCAGTTTAACTTGTTTTGTATTAGATTGTTAAATGTGTGTAAATATGTAACCGCAGTGCCATACTTATTGTGATGTTCAGATCGATATGATAAGATGATTAACAGACGAGTAATGTCAATCAACATAAATTATCATTTTAGTTATTATATAAAATATATTAAAAATTACCTATGAAATCCAATATTTTGTATAGTAAAAGAGAATTTGACATCAACACAATTAATACTGTAAATGTAATAAAAAAATATACACAATACAAGTGAATGGTACATTTTTAATTTAAAATCAATTGAATAAAACTATTGTAAATAAATTAAAACAATATAATATTTTTCATAATAATTATTTTTTGTAAATAATATTTGTTTATATTTTTAATATAAAAGTCAAAATTTTTGTTTTTACTTTTGGTGATCAATCAGGAAAGCGTTCATTCGATTATGATGTAAGGTAGATGTTAAGGGCTAATTATATATAGCGGTGCGGAGCGGAGCGTAAAACATAAACACCATTATAAAAATAGAATTATATTTTAAGTGACAATTTAATTTTTTGCAATTAATGCATTTTAACATTAATACAATAAAAAATGTTGATAATTGATGAAAGCCATCAAACCACAAAAATTAATTATTTTTTTTGCTGAATTATTTCTTTCTATTTCGTTCTCGAATTAACTTCTGATGTATGTACGCAAACTACACGTTTTAATAACACACGAAAGAATTTTTATCACTATGTTTAGTAATTACACTTACAGTTTTGATAATACAACTTTTAAATATTACAAACAATATTGTCAATTAATGTTTCTACGCACCACACGACACTAAATCCAATTCAACTATTGCAAATTTGTATTTTTTTAAAAATAACATTTCAAATAATCATAAAACTGCTGCATAGAATTAAGAGTTTGCAGTTCAAAAAGTGTGACAAATTTGTATTTGAAATAAAAAAGAAGAAATTTAAAGTATTTCACATTTCAATTATTTATTTCTCATATTTATTTATTAGAATTTTCAATTATTGTTAAAATTTTTGATCACATTTGATGAAAACAATTATAACTATATAAATTTGAATATGTATCGCGGTATTTCAGTAGATCAAGTACTGCGCTCCATACATTTCTTCTATTCAATTTTGGCTCCAAGTTTCCGTTTACACTATCCAACTTTTATCGAACTGGATGAAAATCGGTTGAAATTTCTTACGAACTAATTTCATCCGATTTTCATCCAATTCGAATACATTTCAATAAAAGTTGGATCGTGTAAACGGGAACTATTTTATTATTGTAGTTAAATTCAGAATAATTGCTCACAAAAAACAACATCTATATTATTCTAAGTTCATTAGACACTGCAGTTTTTTTCTGCTGTCAATGGAAAAAACATATTTCATAAGTTTTTTTGTTTATTGAGTATTTCATTTTTGTCAATTATTATATTATCTGATTTTAAGTTTAATATAATTGTATACATTTTATTAATTATATAATAAAATGTCATCATTACGTATTTCAAATTTTTCAAGGCATTTATACATAAATCAATTGAAGTGCGTATTTTATTTTTTTTTATAACCTAAAAACGAAAGCATATATTTTTAGAAACTTTTACTAAATAAAAAGTGATAATGTACATTTTATTTTGTATACTTTAATTTTATTTAGATACATTCGATGGTGTTCAACAAAAACATTACATGAAAGTAAAGATTCATCGGGTAAAGCTAGTTCTACTGGTAACTCTACAGTAAACATACCATCACAAACAATAGTAACTCCATTGCCGGATCTATCAAAACCATTAGAAAATCTACCACCAATACAATATGCAACCGTAAAATCAGAACATAATCAAACGTTTGTAACGACATTATCAAATGGTCTTAAAATTGCATCAGAAAAACGTTTTGGTCAATTTTGCACTGTTGGAGGTTTGTTTGAGAAATGAATTTTCTTTTAAATTTCACAAATAATAAGCTATTTTTTTCCCTTATAAATAGTCATTATTAATTCTGGATCAAGATATGAAGTAGCCTACCCCAGTGGTATTTCTCATTATTTAGAGAAATTAGCATTTCATGTAAATTATATAGAAATTAATATTGTATTTTGTTTTAATCAACAAAACAAAAAAACAATCATTTACAATTTTTACAGTCTACTCAAGAATTTGCCGATAAAGATGATATATTAAAAAAATTAGAACAACACGGCGGAATTTGTGATTGTCAAAGTTCACGTGATACATTTGTGTATGCAGCAAGTATTGATAGAAATGGATTAGAAACAGTAACCAAAGTTTTGTCTGAAGTCGTGCTACGCCCAAAATTACCAGAACATGAAGTTGATTTAGCTAAACAAGCAATTAAATTTGAATTGGAATCATTGAATATGAGACCAGAACAGGAACCAATTTTAATGGATATGATACATGCGGCTGCATTTAAAGACAACACTTTAGGATTATCGAAAATATGTCCAGAAGAGAATACAAATAAAATAAATCGTAATGTATTATTATCATATTTAAAACATTATCATACACCAGATAGAATGGTTATAGCTGGTGTTGGGGTAATTTTGTTTATGCTTTTATTTTGTTATATTATAAAATAGAAAATGTTATGTTGAAAGTACATTTTAATAATTAATTACACAGGTTGATCATAATGAACTTGTTAAATATGTTGAAAAATATTTTAATTCAAAAGAAGCCACATGGGAAATGGAAAATGTTCTTCATAAAGGTGCCGATTCTGTTGACAATTCAATTGCTCAATATACTGGAGGATCAATAACGGTAATTTTTATTATGCTTTTTTATATATTAACAAGAAAAATTATCATATTTCAGGAAGAATGTGAAATACCAATATATGCTGCTGCAGGTTTACCAGAATTAGCACATATTGTATTAGGTAATAAATAAATTTAAATTTTATATTGTTAATTAAAAAATAATAAAATTTTGTTTGTTATCCTATGTTAGGTTTGGAAGGATGTTCACATCAAGATTCAGATTTTATTGCATCTTGTGTTCTTAATATTATGATGGGTGGTGGAGGATCATTTTCGGCTGGTGGACCTGGCAAAGGAATGTACACAAGACTTTATACAAATGTTTTAAATAGGTAAATTTATATGGAAATTTACATTGAATTTATGTAATAGTTTTTTATTATATTATTTAGCTTTATTAATTTATGTATAAAAAAATTTATATAGATATCATTGGATGTATAGTGCAACTGCATATAATAATGCATATTCGGATACAGGTCTTTTCTGCATACATGCAAGTGCACCGCCAACAAATGTACGTTCAATGGTTAAAGTTATAACAAAAGAATTGGTTACAATGGCAACAAAACCACATGAACAAGAATTGCGTAGAGCTAAAACACAATTACAATCAATGTTATTAATGAATTTAGAAGCAAGACCGGTTGTATTTGAAGATATTGGTCGACAAGTTTTGGCAACTGGTGAACGAAAGCGTCCAGAACATTTTATCAAACAAATTGGTTAATAATTTTATTTATTTTTTTCTTTTTTACCATCAAAATAGATTTTTATAAATTGACATTTAAAAAAATGTATTATTGCTTATTTTACAGAATCAATTGAAGGAGCAGATATACAAAGAGTTGCACGAAGATTTCTATCATCACCGCCTTCGTTAGCTGCAAGAGGCGATATTAAAGGTTTGCCATCGATTAGTGATATTCAATCTGCATTATTAAATAGTGATGGTCGTTTACCAAATAGTAAAAGATTATCATTATTTAGATAGTTAGTTGATAATTACTAATAACTTTAAAATATAAAAGCAAATTATATTTGAAAAAAAAAACGTAATTTTAATAAAATATAATAAACATTTATAAGATCTATTTTACTTTTTATTTGATAACATTTTGTTTTAAATTTTCTATGTAATATTAGTAATTTTATAGATTGGTTTTATTTTATGTGATTCGATTTGAAGTATTTTAGAGACTGAAAAGTGATACGCTGTCTCCTACTTACAGTATAGATTGTTAGCAGCGAAGATCGTATCAATATTCAAGGAATATACTGTTTTTAAATTACATATTCAAAAGGAAAGTTGGTGGTAGTAGAGGTTGAGGAGTAAGAAAACATACAAAACTTATCAAAGAACTAGTGCTAATAATGATTTAGATATAATCTAGTATAACGTAAAGCATGATGGGCGGCTGCCATTGCTATAGCCATAAATTAGTTATATCTACTTCTTGAGTTTGTTGTATAATTATTAGATTAATTGTATAATTATTAGAAGTAAGTTAAGTGGATACGGTCATATAATTGCGTATACCGGAAACTCGGCGTAAAATTCATTTAAATATTAACAATAATTGCCCGATCACAAGCAATAAAATGCGTGGATGAGAATAGATTGCGAAGCCATTATTTAAAAACATTTGATGTATTATTTACGGTCGGATTCAATCGTATAGCTCTGAGTTATTTAAATATCTATAATTGCATTATCATCATCATCATCATCATCGTGATCAATATCAATCATAATTAGCATCATCCTATAATCTACGATACAATAGATTAAAGACCGGGTTAATTTACCTGAATTTGAATAATTCGCTAGAATGATGTGAAAAGAACCAGACATTGAACCCATAATTTTGGTTACGACCACACACCATAAATTACATATTCTTTGATCATGTTTCAGCTGGTACATTGGATAAGTAAATATAGTCGGCCACACCCTTGACCATCTAATAAGAATATACTTAATGGAATATAATGTGCTGATGTTATGTATATTATTAATAAAAGTAATTGATGAATATTAATAGACATTTATTTCATAAAAATACATTGTTAATTATTATTAAAAATTCTGCACTTTAATTCGATAAAATTCTCAGCCATAGAAAAGAATAAGATCTTTCATTTTCTTTGATAATATACGAGTAATTTAATTATTATTTTTTTATTTATATCCTTACCAAGTGGATATCAAAAATAAATCTAGTTTCAATTTAATAATATACTAATTGCTCGTAATTAGTACCTATAAAGTATTTCCTCATACTGATATTTCTTCTAAACCTTCTTCCTAAATTAAAGAAAAATTTAATTTATTTAGGTAGTATAAATTGACGGATATCTTAATGTAAAATGCATTTTAGAAAATATTCTCAAATAAATTACTTGCATCAATGGACTAACAGCTCTTGATGTATTATGTTGTAATGCACCATTAGAACCTCTTTGTTGACTGTAACCATGTGAAGCACCTAAATATAATTATAATCTTATAATTGAATTATTTAATATATCAATGTTATCATTCAATAATTCCTATAAAATTCAAGGCTATTGAAATTATTTGAATGGTGTACACAAAACTTCGCGTATTATATGTAGAAGTATAATGCAAAGAATATACTGATTAAATAGTTATGTGTCTCGATAATTGTTTGCTATGCTGAAGGAGCATAATCCGCCTCTAAAGAATAATATCAAAACTTCTGAAAAACTGAATTCTTCTTTTAAACAATACTGCAATTTTTGAATGATAATTAATAAACAATTAGTATAGTTAGTTGGCGACGAATGGAGGGGCCGACAATCATCGAGGTTACTCAACCAATCGTTACCTCGACGCGGTGTCACCGGTAACTAGAATACGGTAAATATCATTAATGGCGTGTGATACAGACTAAAATATTGAATTCGTCGACTGGTTGACTGATAAAACATCTCAATAAGAAGCTACTGAAATATTCAAATGTGTAACGGAATCATTATAATTATGATCCAATATTTGTCAGTTGTTAAACTTCAATTATGAAGAGTTGCTTGAGTTTACATTGGATGTAATATATGCATATTAGCAATAGCTATTGGTGTGCTTTCAAGCAAATATTATCAATCGAACAAAAGGTCTAATATAATACATATATTTAAATAAAAAAAAAGAAATATCAGTAAATTAATAGAAAACTTCTTCAACTTCTTCCTCTTCGTTCGGTCATAGACGTGTGTTTTTCTAACAATTTAGTTTTTGAGTTGCGGATTTACAACTATCTCGTCATCTATTCAGAGTATTCCGTGTTCCACCTGGGTATTGTTTCATTGCAATATTTGAGATAACCATATTAAAAATGTTGAACTTAAACTATCATCCTGACACATTCCAGTTGATATTGGTTTTCCATTTGTGAGCTATCTATTGACTTTAATTCGTGTTTGAGATATTATCAATACCGGGAGATTTTCTATTTGCCATTGTTTTAATTGCTTGTTCAATGATGTTGTTTGACATAAAAATTATTATCTTGAACTTTGTGTATCGTATGTCGCAAATGAAACTCTTCTGTGTTGTTAAATAAATTCTGGAAATGCGTAACCCATGGTTCAGCGTATACTGATTAGTTTTGAGTATATTCATTTACTAGTTTCTGTCTATTTCTGAGAAAGTTCCAAATTTTCTTTTGTCCAAATCATGTTCCATGTCTTTACTAAAACGGTTCCAGTATTACTGTTTCTAATGAGATCATATACTATGTATTCTACCGGAGGATTTCAGTAGTCTGTATTTTTAAGCACGCCTGCCGTTTTTCCGTTACTAAAATCTTTACTTTTTTTGTAAATCATCGTTTAATATT
Source organism: Penthetria funebris (assembly GCA_027564355.1). Taxonomy (NCBI): domain Eukaryota; kingdom Metazoa; phylum Arthropoda; class Insecta; order Diptera; family Pleciidae; genus Penthetria; species Penthetria funebris. Next base: position 13,252 of record JANSTX010004159.1, read on the forward strand.
GTGTTTGGCATGAATATTAACTTGATTTCGTCCAATCACTTCATATATATGATGCATTATAAATATTTTCTTTTAACTTGCACCACGCCTCTTATTCGACGTTATTCGCGTTAATGGAATTGTTCAGGATTGCAATTTGTAAGCTATTTTCATATAGCTGCCTTGTTTTTGGCTCCATAATAGACTCAATATTTGATTTTTTAACATATTCTGCAGCCTTAGACTTTAGTAATTTTTCAATTATTCTAATTTGATAGAGAATTAACATATGATCTGTGCCTACATTACCATTATATTCGACTTCAAGTTATACCGTTAGCTAATGTGAACTATTTGTATTGCCGAGCAACTAAAATCAATTCTACTCGGAAATCTCAGCCTATAGTTATTTTGGTTGCCATTTGATATTACTTGGATATTACAAATGGCAATTTATCATCTTAGTGCAGTTTTATGCATCCATATAAAGATTGAGATGATGATGATGACATGTTAACTTGCGGTCAATAGTGCAGAAATAGATGAAGTGTAACATAGAAATTGAGAAGTTATGTGTGGCATATTGTGGTGTGCTCAATAAAGTTTGGCGGTCATCGCAAAATTTCAAAAAAAATAGCTCTTCTCAATCTGTTTAATTGTATGTATATGGTCACAAACATTGGAAGCTGACAAATAGCGTCGTATCATAAATTCCAAAATTTTCGTTAATAGAGTGGTTGGCCTGCAATCGATCGACGGAATTGTGATGAAAATGGAATTAAATCGGTCAGGGATTTCTCATGGTAAAATATGCTCGTTCAAAAACACAGTGGTAAATAACCGCCATTAAAGAGTTTAATACGAGTGGCCAGCGATCGTGAGCAATGACATCTTTTGCTCAGACATGGAAATAAATGCTAAGATGTTGATGAGATGAAAGATTTATCACTAGTATAACCGAACTGATTTGAATTTCAATCAATAATACAATCTCGTATAGAAAATCTAAAACTTTCTTATTTCCTTACTGTATGTATACACTCCTATTGATAAACCATAAGCAATCTTGTTTTTTTCACGTCATATACAAATATATTTACGATTATAATCAGAAATATATTATATAAATAAATTTTCTAATTTAATTTCAATTTGGCATTCGTTTCGTCTAACTTTTTGATTGTATTTTTGTTAGAAATTATTGAGTTTACAAGTTTTTTTTATGCGAAATCAAAACAGTCTAGAACTCTATGGAGTAATATTATGAATGTAATTCCTACGTCTATTACGTGGAATATTACGGGCATCATAAACTTTATTCAACCTTTCGAAATAACCAATACCACGGGTACTTAGGACTATAGTGTGGCATTACGATAGCAAGCGAAAAAAGCACTAGTTTCTAATATGGAATGAAAGGTATAGTTGATCGCGGTTCATTATTTGAATAATTCTGCAGTGATATGTAAATTCACAATTATTTATATAGTCATCTTAGATGTAGATGTTGTATTAATGTCATCATGTTCTATAAGTCTTTATAAGATAAATAGAATGATTTGTTATTAATTCACATACTTTTTGTTTTAATAGTAGCTTCTATTTTTCATCACTGTGACTACCAGAAATCAACAATCAACAAGACTCAAGTTAAAATTTATTTACAATATTACATTTGTTGGTCATCTATTCACTACACATCTTATTGCACAAAGTCGTGAATTTATCTTTTACAGATAATTGTGTGTACCAATGGTGAAATTATACGATTTAGAATGCATATATGACATCAATATCAATGAATAAATACCGATATCATCACGATACACATAGGCTTGCAACTCATGATACAAGTGAAGTGAATATGCTTGATTTGGGCAAATCATCTGCCAACAAAATATTTAATAAAAATCCAATCCATTAAATCATTCTTCAAAAAAAGCATCGAAATGTTGGAGAAGTGTTGGAATGAATGTGTCGACTCTTGAAGGAGACTATGCTGATAAATAAAGTCGAATTTTGCCTAAAAGTTATTGTTTTATTAGTCATTCTACGAACTTATTGAGTGATGTGTTATCTTTGGTCTCAAAATACCTTTCAGTTTCGGCAATCTTCATTGAAGCGCAATCTCTTTACCTCGAGAATTCTTTTTTAGGGTTGCAAACAGGTACTAGTCGCTGGGAGATAGATGCGAAGAATACTGTGGATGAGGAAGCAATTCAAAGTGCTATTAGTGCATATTAATGCCATTGTTGCGATCGACTTGTGGCACGGTGCATTGTCTTAGTGAATGAGCCTGTATGTCTTCTTTATTTGGGTCGTATGTTCAAAATTTCTTCCTTCAAACGTATCAATAACGCCATAAAATATCGTACGCATCTCAAAATACGTAGGCCAAAACCATACCAGCTGATTTGCATTTTTTGTCGCTTTGCACGGCTATCATCCTTTGCTGTCCACTCAGCTGACTGCCGATGAGTATATTGATGGATTCATGTTTCATCCATTGTAAAATGCCGCATTAAAAAATTCTATTTCGTCGACGGTTTGTTTTGATCGAGTATACGCGGTACCCATTTCGAACAGAGCTTTCTCATAATTAATTGTTCTAGCAAAATGGTGAATACACTGACTTCTGATGTCTTTAAGGTGTCAGCTATCTCACGCAACTTCAACGGCGACCAGAACGTTAGCATCATTGGTGTTTGTACGGCCTCGTTTAAAATCAGCAAACCGCTTCTCTACCATTTGTCTTGATGGAGTAGAGTCCGAATAACACTTGTAAAGTCATAGCCTTGCTTGAACGGTATTTTCCCCATTAAAAAGCAATGCAACACACGAAATTCAGATTTTTCGATTGTTTTGAAAATTACAAAAGTAGCGTCACTAAAACCACTGTAACTTGTGAACTAAACGTCAAACACTTATCGTTTGAGGCTTAGTACTTTCTATAAATTCTAAGGATTTGTCAATAGTGGCGTTATCTATGCGACATGAATTGATTCTTTTTACTCATGGAATACAAATAGTTTTGGGTGCAAAATAATAAATATAGAGTCTAATTGGTGCACCATATATTTCCTTGTGAAATAATGTGGGTAAGATTGCATCAGCCTTTAATTAAAAAATTGCAAGTTCTCGTCGACGGCGACGAGAATAACATGAATATGTAGGAGTTTGAGTGAAGTAGGAGAGTTAATATCTCAATATAGCATAACTTCTCGCATTTCACAACGCATATTTTTAAACCATACATTTTCTATTAGACAATATACGCAATCATGCTCATCATATATTAAGTTCATTAAAAATGATTTAAGCTCTGAAATTTGGATATTTTTTAATTAAATTACATGAATTTATTATTATAGTTGTTGAGATATAGCTACGCGCTAACTTAGAGTGTGAACAGAAAGTATGTTTGAAACTCTAAATCACAAATTTTCTAATCATTGGTTGGTTAGACTTATTATTTAAAATGTGTTCGAGTAACAACTAACAAGTTCGAGTCCATTGTAATGTAGAGGTTCGTACACATGTAATATAGAAATGTTACATAAACGTTCTGAATAATTTAATCTTTGCCATTGACAGACTATCCTATATGCATTAAACGCAAATTAGAGAAACTAGTTCCTATTTGCAGGATCACTGATACCCAATGTTTCTAGTTGTTATCCTGAATCAATCAGTCAATACAAAAATAATATCATAAAGGAAATAGAGATGCGTTTCTTAACTTACATGTTAAATGGAGATTAAATGTTACTTTCATGGTACCGACGACATTATCTTTCTACCATATATCATCTTATCATAAGTGTGTTAAATTGATATGATATCGGATATACTGTAGTGTGATTTTTTTTACACAGTTACATACGAATAAGAGGCTACTGTTCTTTGTATAGCACTAACGTGCTGTGGAATAAGATATGATTTGAACACCGCTCTCTGCCAATACATTATAGAATTCAACGCCCTACATTATCACAACAGATGAAGATTGGTTTTAATATAATGAGTAATACAGGAAAGGTGACTGAGTAGCATCAAAAGGTTTACTAAAACACTTTTTAAGAAGAAAGTATATAGGTCTAATGTTTCTCGTATAAACTGGGTAACTGGGTAGTGATACATATTACTAATGAATCAGATGTAGAACCAAAAAAATGATTATACGCATTTCCCATTCATAATCTCAAGTCATAGTTGTTTTAGTTGACATTTTATGTTCCATTCATATTAGAAATGGCAATTTAACAACGGATGTGATTAAAAGGTTGAGGTGATGATTGCTAGACTGAATATTGGGCTATTATAACCAAGAATAGTATACTGAGAAGTAACCATATGGTGATTCGAAGTAACATTGATATACAAATAAATTAAAATTGTATTTCAGGCAGTTTAAAAGTATGGCTTGCTTTTATTGCCAATATATAATTACTCAATGAGTATATTATGGCCACGTAATTCCAATGCATTGATTGACTCTGTGAAAAGTTCTTTGAATAATGGTGACGATAAAATAAAGTCTGATGCATCAAAAGCTACTATGTTAATGAAATTCAAAATGTCGCATACCTACTGAAGATTCTGAATTCATATTCATTATTCATTGTATTTTATTCGGTAATCAAATTCATTATACAGGAGCTAGAAAATGCTTAAGGAAAGCGTAGAAATCTAAAAAAAAGGTATATTAATTAATACCCTTCTCACCAAATAAGGATTAAGGAATTAGTTGGTCTTAATAGGAATATTTTCAAAATGATCATATAGAAACCCTGCCTAATGACAGAATTCTATAATAGGTCCGAAATACTGCCGCTGTGGATCAAATTAATTGAAATCATCTACTTTAATCTACGATGTGTTTTAATTTATCATAAATAGCTGTATCGCCGATCTACGAAGGAGAATGCTGTGATTTTTGAATTATTGGTTGCATAATTAAAAATAAAATACACACATCTAAGTACATAATTTGATGCTAATTAAATTATATAAAATTTAAAATAAAAATTAAAACAAAATATATGTGAATTGTCGCATTCAACTATTTTAGTACAAAATATTTAAATAATTTAATTAATTATATACCTAATAGTAATGTAGTTGTTGTAGCCGATGATGTGCATGATTCCCGTTTCCCATATGTTAAAGGACTAAATATATAAATTACTTTTTTGTTTATCTTAATTATAAAACAAATGTAAAATTAAATTTATTATGCTCTAAACTAGTTATGGATGTTTTAATTAATTTTTTAAATATAAAAAAAATGTTTGTTTGAAATTTCATATTTTTAATGGGGCTATACTAAATAGTTACCTAATTAAAAAGACACATTTAAATGTAAAATAGGTTTTGGTAATAGAAAAAATGCTAACAATAAAAAGAATTACTGAACCTAGTATTGAACATTAAAAATATTAAAAAAAAAACATTCAAAATTTCGGTACATAAATATTTGAATAAGCATCTTTTAATCGTCAGTAACTCAACTTGTCGCAATAGCATGTTTACTGCATGTTGCATTGCATGTTTTAATTAAAATATTCAGCTCCAAATTAATCATATATTGATAAGAGACGTATGTTGTAATTGCTAATTTTTAATAGTAGTCGTTGCGTATAATTTACTTACTAAGTCTGGTTAAGTTCATCCATACCGATATTCGTTGAAAAGAAAACTGCAAAAGGACAATTCGTCGACAGCCAACTAATTTCTAATACAATTAAAGAACAGTATCTGCCATACATAGAACAAGCATCTATTATATGCACATTTTTTAATCATCTAAAATGTTGTCGTGGTGGAATTCAGTTTAGTATCTGCCTTATAGTCAAATTTGAAACGTGAGCTATAATCATCACTACTCTACATTATAATTCCTAACCTCTGATCACACGTGCATATTATTTAAAAATTCTCCATCATAACACCACAAAAATTTCTTGTAGAGTTTCCGAGTTAATAATCTCCTTTGCTCCTTTGATAACACTATTTAATGTATTATTATTTGATGCCGCTTATTTTAGTGGGTAATAAATGGAGTAGGCGACTAACATCTTGACGTTGTTCAGACCTATATTTAAAGTCTCGCAACACCGGCAATAAGATCATAATTCATGACGTGTAATTGGGCCAAAAATATAAGTATAAGTCGTCTTGTTTGTGGATTTTGCATATTAATTATCTGTGCACTTACACACCATACATTATTCAAAGTATAACCGATCAACAACTATAACTACTATTTTTTACTGTAGATTAGAGACTAACTCCGTTTTTCAGTTGACATTTAATGTTATAATATTTGTATATGAACAAGCAAATTAACATCGTACTGTCGCTATATGCATTGGTAACTTAGAGTTGACAACAATTTCAGTTACCAGAAATCCGCTTTATAGTACGTGTAAACAGTTCAGGACGCACCGACTTTTGTATATGTACCTACATAACAGCACTAGCTTTTTTATTCTAAATTGAGAACACAAAAAATCGGACCATCGTACTATATTCGAATTCGAGAAATGTTATAGAAAATATTGGACACCATAGCAACACAGATGTTAGGCACTCATTCTATCGATCACCATTGGAGGTGTATCATATATACAGAGGATCGGTGATATTGAAGAGACGAATCACTGTCCGCAATATTAGTGGTGCCCTATGTTTTTTCGGTAAATAAGGTATGCTTTGTCAAAGTATAATTATGCATTCTCAGCTAACTTTTTTATCAATGAATTTGGATAGCAATTATAGAAATCTAAATATAACGAACATTTCAAACAATACAGTCAAAGAGAGAGAGAGAGAGAACAATAAGAAAGGAAAGAAAAATTTAAACGATAGTTTTAAATTCAAATAATTTTTAATAATTTAAAAAGACAATTAACATTAAAAATAATCTTAATTCTGTAACATATAACATTTATACTTTGTATTATTAAAACTTAAAAATATTACAAAAAAGCAGCATGCCTAAAATGCAAATTAAAATTGTTTAAATTGTTAAACATGATATGAAGATGAATTCAATGGAGTTGATGTTAAGCTAAAAAGAAAAGAAATCTATTGAAGATAAAATAATACTAGAAACTAAAAGAGTAATAATAAAATAAATTAAATTAAAGAAAAAAAATATATGAAGGACGCCTATCGACTTCGATTATATAGATTTTGCAGTATCCAAAGTTTCACTATGAACATTGACGATTATTATGAATTAAGAACAATTGCCACCAAGTACAGATTTATCTTATTTTGAACAGCAGTCGAACTTTGTCATCAGAAGAAACGATGAAAGAACTTGAGGTTGAATTATCTCGCATAAAGTGGGATATAATAGGTGTTTTGTCCTTCGAAGTAGTCATACATTTTATCACAAAGGAAACGCTGATATGTCAAGTGGTGGTGTTGGCTTCTTCATAAACAAACATACATCTTCTTCATAAACAATAATATCCAACAATATAGTAATTATAAAAAGTATTTCTGCACGAGTAATATATATTATATTAAGCATCACTGAAAGGTATATTGCGAAAATCATCCAAGCATATGCTCCAACCGCATACAAAAGTGATGAAGAAATTGAGGAGATTTACGATGATGTTCACACTGCTATACGAGAATCACATACACAGTATTTGATGATAGTCGGAGATTTTAATGCAAAAATAGGTATGAAAGAGGAACCAGAAGAAGTGACAATTGAAGACTTTGGTATAGGTCAAAGAAATGATAGAGGAGATCTTCTATTAAATTTTTTATTGCAGCAAAACTTTTTTGCTATGAACACATTTTTAAAAAAAGGCAGAAACAGAAAATGGACATGGTTGAAACGAAATAATAATAACAAGCGAAACTTATAATTGGTTACCAATTATTGGAGGCCCTGGAAATTGTTTAACGGATCACAACATAATATATAAGTATTT
>JANSTX010004170.1:0-21184 GCA_027564355.1 Penthetria funebris
TCATTAATACAATTATGTATATTATTATTTATGTAAATAATAATAAAAACATATCAAATATTAGTTGGTACGGAAGACTATAATATTAGTAACCTGCCTAAAAAGTACTTAAAATTGACTTATATTACGAATATATTTGATAAAACGAGTATAATTATAATATAGATATTTAAAGAGCTCATGATGTTTATTTACTACTTACATATACACAACATGTATTAAGATTTCTAAGAATTAATAATTTATTTATTCGGATTTGTTGTAATTTAAAGTACAACAACAAAAAAAAATGGTTTTACCCTTCCAATAATGTATACCAGAATTATAATCGTCATAATTTAAAAAGAAAAACAGGAATCTTATTTTCACAAACAACATTTTTAATAATAATAATAATAATAATAAACAAAAAAAAGAAAAAAAAATGTTTTTAAAAACGTGTAATATACACTCATACATTTATGTGAATAAAAAAAAATTATATAAATTGAGTGTAAAAGAATTAATAAAAATGTTCATAATTAACGAGAATTAAATAAATGTGAAGTTAAAAACAAAAGCAAAAAAAAATGCCTAGAAAAACAACAACTAAATTTAAATCGATAAACATAATATAAATTATTATTATTAAAAACAACATTAGGTTGTTGAATTTTTTAATTAAATATTTTTAAAAAGACAACATTCTAGTTTTTATTTAATTTATTAAACTAATTATTAATTTTATTATTAATTCTTATTGTCTCAATCTCATTAATAATTAGAGCAAATTTATTGATGAATTATTATAAAAATATTAAATTTATGCTAAATCATTAATATATTAAAATTAATGACACAAATTAATTTAATTTAGTTTAAATTTTTTTTAAATATAGTAATAAGTTTTTAAAAATTTGTTATAAAATTATCAACTTATATTTTATTAATTTATTATTATTTACATATTATGGGTATATTAAACAAATTATATACATATTCGTACGTATCGAATTAATAATTTCAATTATTACTCTATTATCTCCAGTTGTTAAAAATCACCAAAGATTATTTTATAACAAAAAGAGACATAAATGAGTACTCATCTTTTTATAACCAAAAAAGCAATTCATGTTCACTGTCGTATTTGAAATATTTTCTTCGTTTTTAAATTTCGATTTTAGGGTACTTATTTTTATGAAGAAAATGCAGTTCATATTGTTTGTTGTCTTTGAAATATTAAATCATTCTACATATATTTTTGAAAACATATTCATTATTTTAATAATAATTTAGTTATTTATGTTTTTAAATTTATAATATTGCAACAAAAAAATAATTAAATCAAAAATATTTGTTAAGTGTTTTTTTTTTTTTATTTTAAATTAAATTATTGCTTTTATTATTCATTTATAATGTATATCGTCTCTCAACTTCATCAAAAACTGAGAGCAAATTTATTGAAAAGAATTTGAGTCATTAATTTTATTAAAAAAAAAATTTAATATATTAAATTTTTTTAAATTGATCAACTCATATTTTATCATTTTCTTATAAACACAGTGTAAAAATTTCGAATATTATTATTCGTAACGAATTGATTAATAATTTTAATTTCTTATTACAACCATTACGACGGTATTTACTCTAATTATTAAAGAAATCATTATTTGGCAAATTAAATTTAATGATTAATTTTAGAATGATAATTTATATATAAATATATTTATAAATTATTTAATGACATAAATTAAAAAATCTATTATTGACAATTATTAAGCGAAAATAATTGTAAGACGGATGTTATGAGAAGTCATGATTTTGACCATCAATCTAAAAACCTTCATTCGCACAATTTTTTGTCCAAATATGGATTTAATATTACATTTATATACATATAATAATATGAACACATATTCAGTTTTCGAGGAATGCAAATTACAAAATAATATGTAAAAAAAACATATACTCGTACACTCCATCACAATTGGAAATAAAAAAATTACTAAGAAAATATCTCTTTTTTTTTATTTTAGGATAAAATCGGAAATTCCAGTACTTAATCAATTAAAATATTTAAAATATTTTTAGGTTTTATAGGCAAAAATGCAACAATATAATTTTAATATAAATAATTATAAATTTACTATACAATACGAGTACTGTACATACTACCATTATACTAGAAATTTTTTAATTAGATATTGTACTAATTAATTATTTAATTAACCTTGAACTATGTATTCGAAACAAAACTTTTAAAAATATCGTTAAAAAAACAGGAACAACTCAAGGTAAATAGTATTTAAACCTAAATCAATTAATTATTATAATTACTTGATTATGTTATTGTCGCAATCATTTAAAGAATCTATAACTAGTAAAAATTGCTTATAAAAATCGTGTCCTCGTACCTTTGCTAATTTAAAAATAAATAGATTTCGATAACACAGAAAGCAAAAAAAAATCAATTATACAAAGTAAATATCAACAAGTGCAAAAAAAATGAAAGCACAGGCAAAAATTTAAAAATAAAGTAAAACAAACAATAAAAAGGTCAACAATACTCAAGGAATATAAACTATAAAGGTATAGTCTTAAATTGATTGTATGGTATGAAAATATTCCGAGCAAATTCGTTTTTAACGTTTTTAAAAATGTATGAAAATATAACGAGCAGGTTCCAAATCACATTAAAAATTTATAGTTTCCTTGTATATTTCACATATCAAAAATTGTTTGCTCGGAATATTTTCATACCTACTGCCCTATACCTGTATAGTGTATATTCCTTGAACAATACTTAGAACGATAAATACAACGCAAAATAACTTATAGGGACGACAACGGCAGATAACGATTGGAAAAATCGTGTTAAAGAGTATTCGAGAGGTATTCGAGTGCGTACAAGAAATACATTCAACGCTTAATTCTCCTGAAGTGTTTGAGAATCGCCATGGAAAACCTTGGTTTGTAAAGAACAACGTACGTTCAGGCACTCGCATTAGAAAATTAAGTAATTGAAAGAACAGGTTTTTAGGACAATGTGGAATCCTTTGAATATTACACGTATTTTTTAATGAGGTTCGTCAAAATTGATAAATATAGATAAACAGGACATTGCTATTTTGTCCAATATAAAATTGTTACCGGTTAAAATGTGGTATAATACCAATTTCAGTAAGGTTTCTCATCAAATTCTAATTAATAAATAAAGAATTTAGTTATAATCTCACAGACAGAGAGCAGTACTTAAAAATTGACAATTGTCAATCAGATTTGATAATTCTCCCTAATCTGGACCACTCTTGTCTGTGTTGTTTAAAATTTGTAATGTATTTCCATTATATTTTTATTTACCATATGTGATAATTTCACTCAATTATAATTTATAACCATAAGGGATGATGTCTCATCTTCTTCTACTTCTTCTTCTTCTTCTACTTCTTCTTCTTCTTCTTCTTCCTTGCCTTTTTCCTTATTCAGGGTCGGCCCTCCTACTTCTCAATCTATTTCTCCACAAGTTTCTGTCTTGTGTGTCGTCACTTACTGCATTCAATCTGTTCAAGTCATTTTGAACAACTGATAACCAACTGTCTCGTCGCTCATGATAATTGTTTGTCACCGTATATGGTCTGTAGTTCTTGCGTCAATTGAATTTTTTATACAGGAGAATTTTTAACAAATTTCCTTGAGACAATCCCAATTCTTGTACGCATTGCCGAAAAGAGATGCGCGAAAATTCTTAAACACTTGGTCTCACCATCTCTCGTAATGTCTGCAAATTACAATATTCTTCATTACACGCTGAATGGTAAACTTGTTCGGCACATGATTAACAGCAAAAAAAAAAATCACGTAATTATTTTCGACTATTCAAAATTAAACAATTATTTAAATAATTTGTATTTTTTTTTAAATACGCTATTGACTACTTTTATACGACTGTTAAATGCGAAACATAATCGACCTGTAACATATTATTCACCCTGTATTATTAAACATTAGTTTCGAACTAATAGTTCGAAATTAGTGGATCAATTAAAGTTAATAACAAAAATTTAATATATAATGTAAATTTAAATCTTTTTAAAAGAAATTTTTACTCACAATTTCGAACAAACTTACTCGAATTCAATTTGGGGAAAAAAAATTGTTCAAATTTAAAAACTGAAACGGAAATATATTTTTTATTTTTAAAGCAATGTAGATTTTTTTTATAATTTAGGCGCATTTTTAAAAAAGAATAACTACTTTAAATAGTTTTTGGAAATTAAATTAGTACTAGAAGAAACAGTAATACATACTTGTACGAAAATTGTATTAGAACTATAATAATTTAAATTAGCACACAAATGGAGTAGATTTTCTGTGATTAAATGAAAATATAAACTAAATATATGCACTGCCTAGTAATATTTAATAGAACCGTTCTGGACTATTTTAAATTTTATAATGAACGTTTAAAAAACACACTTTATTCAACATATTATCGATTATTTTCAGATACAATTGGGATTGATTTAATTTGGAAGGTGCTCTATTCTCTCATTGAACTACTACGTTCTAATATATTTAGTATTTTTTTCCACATTTCATTTTCTTTACTATTTATCTAGGCACAACATATAGTAAAATACATAACATGTTTATACGTAAAGTGCGTATTTTATTTGATACGCATTCATAAGGGCATAGGCATGCGTACTTTATTTTTGCGTAGTTACACATTTTCTTTTTGCTTTTTATATTCAAATTTAAATATTTTACAAACCAAGTCAATGATGCAAGTAACGAGTATATAAGAGAGCATAGAAGAAGAGCTATGTTGTTTTTTTAATGGACATAAACTGTTATTATAGCATAATGCGATTGCAAAGCTTTCATTATGTTTGTATTGGTATGAAGGTTTTGAACGCACCCACTAAACGTCTTGATCATAACCATAATATTGGTAAAAGTTATTTAAGCGTTCTCTTTTTTTTGCTTTAAATTTTTAAAATAAAAATTATCAATACAAATTTAAAATTATCACAATACATATAATGATGATGATGATTCAATATTATAAATAAGAAATAACTATAATAACTATATCCTATAATTGGAGAATTTAAAAAGAGTTTTAAAAATACAATACTCGTATGTATAGACAAAACTTACGTATACATATTTGTTACGATAATTTCTATTACGTAATTTTTATAAATGAAATAAATACAGTTAAATCACTGATTGTATATACTGTGCTTGAGCATTTATATTCTCGTATAGAATTATATTATTGTATTACGTAATTCTTGTATGCCAAAAAAAAAAAAAAAGAATAACAAAAATTGTTTTGAATGAAATATTTTTATAGGGGCATTTTATAATAATATAAATTGTAGTATTATGTACTTGCTTAGCGCTGTTGCTGCTCCATTCATTTTTATTATGTGTGACCTCATAAGATATCTTTACAAATAGTTATGGTCTATTATATATGCATATATATATATATATATAAACAACCTAATAAACATCTATGTGCATATATTTACTATAATATGAGTAAATACTATACGAAAATTATAATTTATGTAGGTACATTATATTAATAATGAATAAATTAAGGTTTTCAATACTAAATTAATATACAAAAAAAATTGTATCATATTTACTTATAATTTTACTATATTTACACGGTATGTGTAAAAAAAACTATTTCATAATTTAGATAGTAAAAAAACAAAGGACATGTCGCATCGATAAAACAATAATTTTCAATGATTAAAGATAACACATTTTATAAAAGAGACACCAACGAAACTATATTGGATAAATTTATTTTTATCACGCAAAAAAAGCTGAATTTTATATATAAAATGATAAAAATGAAGAAAATAACATTCATTAAACATAAACACTGAATATTATAATTCTAATGAATTATGTAACTATAATGCATAAAGTTGTCCATTTTTTGGATAGCTACAAAAAAAAAACAAGCAAATGAAAAATGGGAGTGAGTATAATCGACAAAAAAAAATTCAAAAAATCTAAAAATAAAAAGATTGAACAAACATTTGAAGATGTGTCCCAAAACGGGTTACTTTATAGTAATCTTTAAATTCTATAGTTTAAAACTTAAAAAAACTTAATTCAATCAAATGTTGTTAAGAACTTAGTTCTGTGATTCCTAACAGTTTTTTCGCCACGGTACATTTTTTGATATTTTTTAAAATTTGGCGACACATTAGTAATTAGATAAACTTGATATTTGCAAAAAAAAAATTGAGACGGCGAAAAAAAATCTATTACAAAGTTTGACGAATCGGGTACCACTATTTGTTTTTTCAAAATTTCAATACACAATATTTGAAAACTGTGTTACCTAAATTTGTATATGAAAGGAACCACTTAAGTTGTTACAATATGTAAAATAGATATTAAACGCTTTATCAATTAGTTAAAGGTTATGGTAAAGTTTTGCACAAAGCTTTATGATATAATTGAATGAGTCAATAAATATCTTTACTTATATAACAAAAACTAGGATATAGTTTACATATACAAATAAATTTTGCAATGTGTAATAAACATGATTATAAGTAAAGTGAATGTTTTGAGGTTTGTAGAATTGGTATTTTTATTATAAAATATTTGAAATTAATTTTGATTTCAATTTAGAGCAATTTTTTTGTTAGAACAACGGTATGTTTACCATAGATGCGGGTTATAATTAATTATAAATTAATACCATATTTAAAGGATAAGGGCTTGAGAGATCATGTTTTCCATAAAAAGGTTTAAGTCATTGGTATAAATTTAAAGAACACCATCTCCAAATAAAGTAAAAGTAAAACATAAAAATGTATATAAGATAATTTCCATGATTATTTTTATAATAATTATTATAAAAATAATCATAAATTACTAATATAATAGTACTGTCAGCTTCATTAATAATATTAATGCTCAATAAAAAATAAATAATATATATGCAATCAAAATGTGGTCAATTTACAATTTTCATAATTATTTACTTTAAAATTTTCCAATTTATTTTTAAAGGACGTATCATAAAATAAAAATACACAATAATACGCTCATAATTAGAATATGAGTTTTTACAATATAAAAATTATGTTACCACAATTCTTTGATTTGATTTTTTTTTATTTTATTTATAATTTTCTTACTGATAAGATAACATAGAAATTATAAATGTATAATATAGAACAAATCTTATAATAATTATATTATATAAACAAAATTAAATTATAGTAAAATTTATTAAAGTATTTTAGACAAGATAATATACATATATGTTGACAAAATTAATAAAAGGATCTGTTTTGAATACAGAATTTAACCAATTATTAAATTTGTATTGTATTTATTAAAACTCGTACATTAGAGTAGAATTTTATAAACGTGAAAATTTTGGTCCAAATGGATATGAAGAAAATGAATTAAAATATGAGAAATTAATAATAAATAATAAATAAGAATAATAAATAAATTATATCACATAATGCCGTTACTGTAATTAAATTACTAATTCAAGATTGCAAAATATTATGTTAAAATCAGTTTAGTTTTTGAAGAATAAATTATAAAATTTAGATTTACTCTTCAATTATGCAAGCATATTTTTAAAAATATTATTTATAAAGCATTAGCTGTGACTTAGTAATTCAAGTACAGTTCACAATGAATTTCAATTTCTTTAACAAATTGAAACGCACACATTAGAATATTATGAAATCATTTGCTTCCAAATATTTTCACAATCTATAATATATACTTAGTATCGAAAAGAAAAGCTAACTAATCCATAGTGCGATGCTCCCATATATTATACATTGTTAATTTACTATATTAAATTGATATGTAACCAATATTATCAGTGTTAGTGAAATTCAGGAATTATAAAGAATTTGTATTATTACTTTTAATTAAAACTTCCTTCGAAATTGATTATATTATTTATAAGAAGTTTTATTATAACTTAAATTAACTATACTATAATATAAGCATACTAAATAATTCATAAAATAACCATTAAATCAATCAAAATTATTATAATTACAAAATGTTCCACATTACATACAAATATGTATATACTTGAATATGAAATTTTAAGGTACTGATATTGTAAATTATTTAATATGTACTTATGCTAATTTTTGTTTACTTATTTCTTAATAAAAGTAGGTAAGTATAATTTATAATAATTATTTTATTTTATATTTATTATAATATTTTTATTTATTTTATTTATGTAAATTAGATAGTTACTTATAATCGCAAATATAAATATTATATTGTTTATAATTTATTGTAATAGAATGAAGATGTTCATTTTCTATATAATACTTTCTTTTATAATTATTTAATTATATTATATTAATTATTAATTATCAAATCTATCATCAAATTTTTTTGTTTGATGATAGATAAGTTCAAGTGGAACGGAAAGAAAAAAAATTAAA
Source organism: Penthetria funebris (assembly GCA_027564355.1). NCBI lineage: Eukaryota > Metazoa > Arthropoda > Insecta > Diptera > Pleciidae > Penthetria > Penthetria funebris. The sequence goes on from JANSTX010004170.1 coordinate 8,460, forward strand.
AAAGAAAAAAATAAAAGTGAAAAATAAAAAATTTGGTTACACATATAGCTATGGGATTTATAGTGTTGATCTGGGTACAAGTGGACCCAGTTGAAAAACTGTGGTTCACCGATTTCTGATCGGTCTGTCGTCAAATTTCCGAAAGATGAGATTTTCTGATACCCTAATTTTGTCTAAAAAGTCTGTTTAACCAAAATTTCGACCAGTTCTATCTATACCAGTAGTACAATAAATTCGATGATTGCTAATATGTCCATGTATTCATGTCTACGCCTTCTAGCACCGCCTGAGTTGTTGTTCAAGAATGTCAATTTTTTCTATTTTGTATTACATGAATTTAAAAAAAAAAAACAATAATATATATAAGAATAATATAAAAATTCATTTTAAAAATGACCAAAATTTCAATGGTGACACAAAAAAAAACACAAATGTAAAGTACAAAAAGGGACATGTTGTTAATATGGTAATACTATAACTAAATGAAATTCTGTTAAGTAAGTTGTCAAAAATATTAAGATGCTATCATGTCGTTTTCGATTAGGTTTTTCAGATTTTTCGCTCGCATTAAATTCATAGCAAAATTTAGTGTTGCCAAACATACGATACAAGTATGGGAACAAAGTAGCAAGCGAGGGAACAAAATATTGTTCATACATTTTCGGTTTTGTTTAAATATCCAAATAATTAAATAATATTTTACAATTATAGTCTAGTAGTATTATATTATATTACAAAACCGTTAATTTTATTTAAATACACTTGGTATACAAAGAACGAATATGACACCCATGGTAAATAGAGTTCGACTAACATCTTCAGGTTGTTGAACCTTTATTTATCTCCTCGCAGGTATCACACTGTACATTTTAAATGTATATACAATATTTGTCAACTTGGTAAATAGACGTGTCAACAAAAAATTAGGCAACTGTTGCTATTATACAATACTCTTTCAATAATTATTCAACCGTATAGTATTTGTTAATGTCCCTTTTGTCAATATGTTTGTATGTTTATATTTTATTTTAGAAAAATTATTTTCAGTGAATAGAGGTTACACGCGTATAAAGGAATGTATGTTTAAGGAACTTTGAGAGGAAAACTGAATATGTACTTAATTAGCAATTATGAACGATAAATAAAGTGTTCTTGGCATTTTTAGAATTAAATAGTCCAAAGCTTGACACGAGCACACACATATATATATATATAATGTTTGCATGAAGATTTGAATTGCCTTTCACTTTATTGCAAACAAATCTAAACATATGAAAACGCCACATGTTGCCACAATTTTTTTTGTGCGGTGAAATTTAATATTTATAAGATAATTATTTTGTGTACAAAATTATTTAATGGAAAAATGGGATTGGTATAAACGTTGTTAAATACAGACAGAAACCTTTTCAAATAGATCACTCAATGATTGATGAATTTAATTAAATGAAAACCATGTAACTTATATATTCTCTTATCTATTATTAAACATGATCTGCATATATGCACATATTCAATCAGTTACATCAATCTTAGATACACCATGTATAAATGTTATGATATGTTCTTTACTGTATACCGACATAGTACTCGATGTCGAAAAAAAAAGCAGAATAAATGATTTGACATATTATATATGCCTCGTAGCAAATTCAACCATTCAATTCGATTCTATAAATGTTATCTTTCTTTGCTACCCGGCAAACTAACTGAAAATATACATTAATTCTGTTCTGTACATTTAATGTCGCCCGTGTTCTTTAGAGTCGTTTCATAATCAATGAAAATCACTATCAATTCCAATTCAAACCTAGGCTATTATAGTTCCCAATTCAATGTGCTAGTTGAACATAAAAGTGGTACAGAAGAACTAATGAAACACTGACTTTACTGATGCTTTGTATCCGGTAACCGTGTGTAGCCAAATTGAAGATTGAAGAAAGGATTGAAGTCATTCATTATTTGTTTATTATTTATTATAAAAGAAATATGAAATGAGTTCAGTGTGGTAAAACAAAAATCTGGCGAAAGTAATCTACTCTCTCAAACGAAATTGTAACGAAAGTAAATTCAATGCAGAACGTTAAATTTTGACATTAGGTACGAGAAAACTGAACTTGTCGCGGTGCGTTGGATTGTATCTTCTATCTAAATAAACTATCGCATAAAGTCTATAAAGATATTATTTGACAAACAATCGATCATGATTCTTATTTCTGAATTTACTCCACAAATATAATCCAATGAGTTCACGAAAATGGAATTTTTTAGAAAGCGAATTCCATTAAATGAATCCAGGCTCGTAATGGGTGATCCAAATAGACATACTGGCCAGACAAGCCCAAATTTCAGTATTTATCATGGTGGTTATGGTTCAGACAATGGGAATTCACATGGAAATGACATTTTACAATTGATAACGCTATATAATTTATTTATAGTAAACACATTGTTTGCAAACAATGAGGAATCTCTAATAACATAAAATTCAGAACCATATCATAGCTCTTTATGGTAAAAATTAAAAAATATATAAATTATGGCCAAATGGCAGTTACACAACAGAATACAAGTATTTTCTGTTTAATAGCAATTCAACGATTCATCTGCGACAGCAATCTACTGCCAATAATGACAAATCTAAACATTTTCGATCAATTTTTATAATTGTTGTAATAATTGATCCTAAATATTCAGATTTGCCAGTAACGGGACAATATGATCGTGTACCGCAGAGGAATCATTGCATTGCTATAAAATTTTAAACTTCATGTATTCAGTGTGTCTTTTAATTGTTAGATTTTAAATGGTTGCACACTTTTCATTCTTAATGAATACCTCTGAATGAGGCTGACTAAATTTACAATTGCATATGCTACACGCATCAGTTTATTTTAATTTCTCTCATCACAATAATTTGATTTCAATTACCTTCATTTTCCAATCTTTCACAGCTTCAAAGGACATCCTATCAACGGTACTAAATGTAAGAACACAAGCTTGCGCTCCTCTATAATAGGCTTTGGTAATTGCATCAAATTCTTCTTGACCGGCTGTATCCCATAACATTATTCGTATATCTTCTCCATCGATTCTAATTTCAATAAAAAAAAAATTATTATGTAATCTATATTTGTTAAAGAATTATGAATATTGGAAAAACCATATTTGTATTTTTTTACAAACGGATACAAAGTAAGCCCACGTGAACTAAAATCAGCACTTTACCACACCCAAATCTTATAGCAGGCTCACGTTGCTCATAAATTATCACTACTTATATAATTTTATTTAAAAATTAACTATTGTCGACGACAAGTTTTTATGAGATACGGTTAATTTATATTCAAATGCTTTAGCTTAGATCAACATTAAACTTGTACATTTAAAAATGACGGTTAATTTATCAATATCTCAGTCGAGCTTTTGAAGTACAAGTGACAAGTAATGAGTTTACTCTCCCAATATTCCTGTCCTTAGAACTCACCAAAACTCATATCTTTACTATAAACGTTTTCAAGTTTCTTATTCATGTTCTACCAGCCCTTGGTATACTCTTATCTTTAATAATATATTACAGGTCCCCTATATTCGTAATAAGAAACGAGAGCACAATGCGTTCACACTTCTTAAATAGCTATTGCTCACAAAAAATAAGTATTGTACTCGTAAAATAAGTTTTAAATAGAAAAGATTTTGGAATCTGATTTTTTAATATCAGTCAACAATGCTTTATTTTCTCTAAAGAGTGGTAATTTAATGTCTTGCTTGTAAACTTGACGTATTGAAATTTCTTCACTATTAAACTAGGTAGCTTTAGGCTGTACAAACAAATTTACTGAATTATTCAAATCTTTAGTCACACCGACGAACTCCAACTTAATTTTTGGAAGCTAATAATCCCAATTGACATCGTAATTAGCCAGAAATTTAGCACCTATTAATGACAACCAGAATTTGTAACACAATGTCATTTTATTATCGACATATGTCATAGACGTATCAATCTTCACCCAGCTACCTAGATTGGTGGTATTGGTTGTCAATTTCTAGTTGTCTGACCAACACTCCATCGTCTGAACAATTTTAGTCGTGTTTGAATGTTTCGTAGTAATATCAAACGACGTTCCTGACAGCTAGCACGGAAATGTACTAGATGTATCCTAAACCAGGTTGCGCTTAACTACATAAGTAATTAATAAAAACTGAAAATACAATACAATTTTACAGTCACTTCGACTACAAACATATTATGGCTAATTATTAAGATATATCTGTTGGAATTGCTTTAAACAGAAAAATAACCGTAGTTGCTAAATGCTTCTAATGCCAGAAACTTTCATTAAAATAGCTGAAAAACTGTTCGGATTTTGATTTTGTCGCGCAAAACTATAAACAATTATTTGGCATGAATAAATCATGAATATTTACCGTTAAGACTAATCAATCTTTATCAAATTTGAAACATAATAGGTATAACGAAAAAATTGGTTAAGCGAAATGGGAATCAGTCGCCATTTTCATAACCAATTTTCGTTAATTAATTTCAAAAATTATATGAACTTACTCAATTTGTCTCTCTAAAAAATCAACTCCAATTGTTTTCTTATAGTCTTTTGTATAAATTCCTTTGCAATATCGTTGGATCATTGAACTTTTACCGACTCCTCCATTTCCAACTATGACTACCTGATGAAATAAAATTATGGAAATTTACATTATTGGTTTATAATTTCACAGATTTTTCCAAAAATTACCTTAATTGCAATTTCTAATTCTTCCTCTCTCATTTTAAAGATATTTAATTTTAATGCTACTAATCATCTACTATATTGATCGAAATTGTTATATAACATAATTTATTTGGATTTTACAAATTTTTGTGACTTAAAAATCTTTTAGTCTGCAATAATCTGGAAATTTAAGAAAAAAAAAAAATAACAATGAATAATTAAAATTGTCACATTATAGAGTTAATAATAGATACTTTCTTAATCTTAATGATAATCTGATAAATTCTCGTATATGTAAAGTGAAAGCCTTAAAGTGTCTTAAAGGTATTAAAATTACTTTTAATATTATGCATACATTTTCTTGTAATATAGGATTACGTGTTCACATTTTGTTCATGTTCAAAATATTTCATGAGAAAATCTTATAAAAAGTGCATCTTTTAGTTATCACAATTTAAATTATTATCAGATTAATTGTTTCCTAATTAGTGCTGATGTGTAGATTTGTGTACATTAATAGTGCCAATAGTTGACAAATATTGTATTATATCGTAACCTGTCACAATGGAGACAAAAGTGCAAAAGTCATAAATATAATCATAAACATAAGCAGTTGTTCAATACCATAAAATATCAGTTTTGTTTATCCCATTTGATTACACTAATGAACATGTGCCTCAAAATTCTATCTGCTTTTGTACACATAACTTTGCGGTTGGTAAGTTTGTTTATCGAATTTATTGTCAATCTTTTAGTTTACACTAATTCGCATTAATTGAAATAAAGGCATAAGATATAGTATAGTAATTTGATAATGCTATTTGTTTTCCATCAAGGAGTTGTCATTAACTATCTCATTATCATCTTTCGAAACTTTACAATATTTGAATAATTCGGAAGAGCAGTGTATAAATCCACATCTATCAATAGTGTGTTTGTGAGTTGTTGTTTATTCACCAAGTTCACAAACAAAAACACTAATATATATATGTGGTACGATTTGCCACGATCATATGCCAGAAAACTGACACATACTGCGATTAACTCCCTTCAATGATTATTTGTTTGTAGAATATGCATCTGAAATTAATCACAATACTCTGTTTTTTTTTTTTCAAATCATTTTCTGTAAGATCTACAGTTATTTACATATTTTCTTATCACAAATAGAAGCTACAAATTTTATCAATATTTAGATAAAACAAAGTAGATTTTAGATTATATCCATTCATTCATTGTGATCCACAAATAACGTAGTTATTTGTTAACTACTGTGTTCTTCCAAATTGACTGAATCCAAGGCCAGATACACGAATATTCATAGATTCTACTCTAAATATATGCTAACATAAATTTGTATTTCCAAATGATGGTGCATGATGGTAAATGGAGTAGCCGACTAACATCATGATTGCTGATCCTATACTTACATACTCGTGGTATCTTCAGAAATACGATCACTAATATCTATCAGTTTTATGAAGTATGATAGTAGCCAAAAATATAGGTATTAGTGTCTCATCTGTAAACTTGGTGAATAAACATATCACCAATGAACTGGCTAGCAGATTCTTACACTGATACTTCTGAATAATTTAAATATTGAACCAATCAACAACATGTTACATTGTATATTTAAAATTAGTGCAATTTTTCTGTTAACATTTTATGTTCCGTATTGGAAAGGAAAATTAATATTGTAAGATGATATACTAACTACACCGAATTTGAATTACATTTTCATTATTAAAGAAGTGTGCTGATCCAATGATATTCTAACGTAATGTAAAGAAGGGTTGATAGTCAAGTCACATAATAAGGATTACTGAAGTATGTGTGCAAACTGGCTTGGCAGATCCATGTCTGCCAATATTTGGAAACTTATTTCGCAAGAGACAGTAATGTTGAAAAAAATCTCAAAATAAGTATTTTTAACTCAAATTTGACCGTAACGAATATTATATTGTCACAAATCTAAGTTTCTGTTTCTGTTTTATTAAAATGGTATTAGATCAGTCATACATTCAGGCATTCTATCAATAATCTCGTAAGATACGCTTAATGTATACCAATATGGCGTAAATTGATTGTGAATATATTGTGAAATATAGATATCAATTTTTTCACTAAACTCTCACATGATCATGTAATCTAGACACATAGACAAAATAAACTTAATGAACTTAGTTGCACTAAATTCTTGGACAATGATTTCTACAAATAAATCTAATTAATTCATAGCGGAAATAATCTCAAATCTTATGATAGATTAAATTTCATATAGTAGAAATAGAAGTAAAATATACATAAAATATTCAAAAAGTATGCTATCATCATCATCATCTTAAACTGTCACCATATAAGACGGCACAACGATGTTACTTTTCCGTTTCTTATATGCATTTGTAACATGAAATATGAACTTATATAACTATTGTTGAAATTTATCAACTTAAATATATTAGATCGTTGGTAATTATCTGATTATACATTTGAATATTTCAGTATAGGTGGTCCATAAATTCCCGCAGCTACTCAGTTTGTAGCTGGTGATATGTTTATTAAACCAGTATAGACAAATAGGACATATTAATACCATCTCTTTATACTCGTTATCAAATTACCGTTCACGTGGTGTGGGTCGGGCGGGGCGGGGATGAGTAACCTCGTCAATAATAATCGGTTACTTCATTCGTCGCTATAAAGATTCAATATTCATTGTGATTTTCTTCAATAAACAAAATGAACTAAGACAACACTCAAAAATCTACAAAAAATTAAAATTTAAAAACATATTTCAAAAATTTATATTAATAAAAACGGTATATAGATAAATTGCTGCAATTTATAACGGTATAATAATTTGCAACTTTATTCAAATTTATAGAATTTAAAAACTTATTTAAATGTGAAATATTATAAAATAAGTTTGCGATCACATAATCACGCAGAATGTCGCATTTTTAGAAATATGCAAATTTTATGCATGGGATTAAGTATTCATTTGCACATATAATGGTCGTTGATCTTATTTTTTATTAGTGCAATATTAATTCACTGCTATTTTTAAGTCTTGTAAGCTAATCCAAAATTATTCGTCATTCACATCATATTTCTTTTCTTTTTTTTTGACAAAAAACCGAATTGCATGTTATATTGAACGATCAACATAAATAAATTTTAAGATTTTATAGAGAGCTGTCCGGGATTTGATCGAGAAAATGAAGATTAACCCATGAGGGAAAATGGTAACTTCAGCTACGATTCGAATAAATGGTGACAGTTATACAGTACTTAATAACGATCAAATTCATACGAAACTAAATTGTCGATAATCAATTTGGTGCGTGCATCGAAATCTGCATGAATTAATTAAAAGTATGTTTCTTTTGCATTTAATTTTGGCGCATTTAATAACAATAGATTTGGTTGACTGATGGACATGGTAATTCAAAGTGTTAGATTCTACATAACCTGAATGGTGTGCCAACAGGACAACCAGCTACGATTCGAATAAACAGTGAATTTGACAGTATTTAATAACGATCAATTTAATACATAACTATAATAAGTTGTGGATAATCAATTTGATGATGTACATCAAATTCTGCAAAAATTGAATATAGGTAAGTAATTAATTATTATTTATTTTGGCACATGAAATAATAATAGATCTGATTAAATGGATAATTATAAATATTATATTCATAATCTTAATGTGTATTCAATAAATAACCACGGTCACAAACGACCAAAAATGTCAGATCATCGAATATATGCAGTAGTGAGTCACACATTAGAATCGGATATTAGTTTATCAGACTAGCTAATTATAATTAATTTACGCACAGTACTAGGTATATACAATACTAATGTATGTCGATAATATGTCGACTTGAAGAATGTTCTTTGGGTAAGAGATGATGGTGTAACTGAGAAAGTCATATCAATGGTTTTCAGTGGTAACCTCATTTAACAACATTTAACAGTTAATCATAAATTGATACTTTCTATTCAAATGAGAATATATGGAGATTATCGAAGTCTTAAGGTTATACGAAAACAGTTATTAGACGAAGAAAATGGAAAACCGGTTATACACTTAAACGTTCAATCGGATAGGAGCATGAATCCATAGGATAGCAGATGACCTGATAAACCTATAAAGTAAAATGTGGAGTGAAGTAATGGTATTAGCTATAAATCTTGGGCAATGGTGGTTACTCGTTAATGCTCGTACAAGGTGAAGGTTGAGATAATGACGATGATGATGATGTTTGATGATTATGATGATGAGATCTTACACTTTTGATCGCACAAAACTTATGACATTATAATAATTTATGAAATTTCTCAAATGAAATATTGACAGTAAATTTACAACCGATGTACAAATATATCAGATGGAATCCGCCAAGGTGATAGTTCGAGTTCAACATAATTCAATTTGATAATGAATGAAACAGACAACAAATTCAATTGGGTTTGACTACAAGATGGGAAATCAACTGATATGTTATACATATAATGCAGATCTTATAGCATTTACTACTTGCTACTGAGGGCTTAAATAACATCTTATTGACATATGTACGGGCGTCGTTCTTGTTGAAAAAGATCTGGCGAAAAAAGTAATAAGTTATTAGGATTCTTTTTTTTTTTTTTTTTTTTGTATTTCCATTATAGATACCATAATATAAAAATATTCTGTAACATATAAACATATCAGTAATTTAATTAACTACTTAAAATTTTGGAATCAATCATAACTGTTACATGCAAATATTACCCCAATCAATTATCTATAAATATTATAAAAACTAATGGCGAAGATAAATTTTAATTGATAAATGACACAAGAAACTTTATTGGATATTCCAATAAGCATTTTTCATTAATATGGTAAACATGACCTGGGTTATATGGTGTCAAATCGATTATAATCACGGTATTATGAAGATATATTATATTCAAGAAACCTCACGTATATGTGAATCTTTGTATATACATTCAATTACGAGTATATTAACTGAAACATAAATAAACACTCTTATATGGGGTCTTAATGTGATGTGATAATGCTACATGCTATGATAATTAATTATAAATTACTTTATTACTCGAATATATGTTATATATATATATATATATATATATAGTATTTCAGGTTGTGAATGGATTAATTGATAAATATCTCTAAATGCTTGCTAACCTATATATGTATATTTCATCTGAGAAAAAAAAACATAGACCTATAAGGTCACATATAACAAAATATTCAAATTTTTAACCGTTCTAGTTGATCGATTGGTTATACACTTGAATAATTCGGTAGAGTGTGAGATATGAAAATCGATAGCTACCTAGTTTTAGTTAGTGAGATAATAATTTCCATCTTCTTCTTCTTCTTCTTCTTCTTCTTCTTCCTTGCCTTTTTCCTTATTCAGGGTCGGCCCTCCTACTTCTCAATCTATTTCTGTCTTGTGTATCGTCACTTTCTGCATTCAATCTGTTCAGGTCATTTTGAACAACTGATAACCAAGTAGCTTGTGTGAGATAATAATTTCCATAAAACAGAATAATCTAGATTACAAAATTATAATAATAGTCATAAAAGTTCATTGTATTGGTTCAATCACCAAGTGATGTGTCATCAGGAAGCATGGACGTAAAACACTTTGCTTTAGGTTATTCCAGAAACAAAAACAATCAATTGCTTACATACGTGACGATTGGCTGCTAGATCTTGCATGTATCACATAAACACCATTAGGAATTAAGAACTTAAAGAATCGTTCGAATAGCATAACTGTTTATTATTAATCGTGTGTTAAGATGTGGACAATTATTGAAATCTACAAACTACTGTTCAAATTGATGAAAATGTTTCGTGATCTTTTTAATGACCACATTGCTGATTTTTTTTTTTTTTTTGTATGTTTTATAGAATTGATTACAATTACACTGAGACAGTATAGGTTATTGATTTTCATGCGAAAATGGGTAACAAAAATGTGTAATTATAATCGTCAACAATGTCGGAAGAGAGTATAATAATTTTCAGTTCCAAATGACAAAAACAGATCCAAATATTTAAATTAGCAGCACATTAATGGGGATGGGAAAGTGTAAGAAAGGAAAGAATACCGTGTTAAATTTTGAATGGCGTCTAACACCATTTTGCAGCATTCAAGTTGATATACGTGATATACGATTATAATTATCAATGAATTTTTCTTAAATTTATGCTAAATATTTATTTATTGCTAATAATTAAGTTAATAAAAACTAGTCCTGTTTTTTATCGAAACAACGATAATTATGCATTTGAAAACAAATTAAATTAATTCCATATATATTTTTGGCATAAGGTTCAATAAACTTTTAATATATTATAATGCGGATAATAAATTATCTGTTGAAAAAATTTATTCAAATTTTAGAATGCCAATAAAAAGAACCGCTAAAAATTTGGTTGAATGCATTAAAAATGAACTAATTTTATAAATTTTAAGATTATACTAATGATATCGCATTTAATGCTATTGTACCTGTAGAACATCTCTAAATTCCATCTGTACTGTAACGATAAGGTTTATTGTCACTTAACGTACGTCAACGTCACTTCATAGACCGACAATGTCACGTAAAATATTAATTATTAAAACAGCTATCCAAACGTCAACATCTGGAAACATCACGAAAATATTACCACAACGACGTGCTTAACGTGCTCACTTCTCAGTGTTTTTTGTATCTGTTGATTTTCTTCATCATGCCAAAACTTAGCAAAAAAAAAAAAAAAAAAAAAAAACCAGTGATAGCAAACATTTTAGACGAGGAAGAAGAGAACAGAAGCATCGATGGGGATGATCACACATTATTTAATGATTTGAAAGAAGAAGAGACATCATTCTATAAATACTTGAGAATGTGTTCAGATCAATTCTATATTCAACAGATAAGAATGGATCAGCATGTCAAAGAAAAGTTTTCCATTAACGTTGACGTTCCATGATTTTGAAGATGAGTGACCAGCTATGTAAACATTGTCATCTAAAATTATAGTAACATGTTTTGATGGGACGTTGCCGGTCTGGAAAGTGATGTTGACTTATATTTCGCGTTAAAAGACAAATATGAATAGTCTGCAACTTTTCATTACAAACGAATGGATTAAGTTGAAGAATTTTAGCAACAGTTACTCTTGCTGCTCAGATGTTTCCATACTGTCTTTGTTAGACGTGTTAAAAACACACATCACAGAGCAGATTGCATGAAATTGTAAATTTTTTTTGTTGCAAAATTTAACATCTTCTCTATATAATACTCGTCCTTAAGATTTCCATCACAATTTGTGATCATTTTTAGGCACTGGGAACGAAGTTCCAAGGGTCTATTGTATTTGATTCCGTTCATGTAACACCAAGCAATAAACATCTCAGAAAAAAAAAAAAATTACACAGAAGTGTTTTTAATTGAAAAAAAAGTTGATTTAAGCATGTCCGTCAGTCCGTCCGTGCGCACGATAACTTGAGAATGCGTAGAGATATCGCTACGAAATTTTGCACGTGTCACTTTTATCTGATTTTAGAGGCTAAGTTCGAAGATGAGAAAAATTGGAGGACTCCTTCAAGTACCTCCCATACAAACTTTTACTCCTTTTTTTATTTTTTAGATTAAAATTTTTTGTAGAATACATACAAACTTCAAATTTTACATATTGTATGTAACTGATATTATAATTGAAAGAATTTGTGGGAGTATAAGCTAAATCGGATTACTTCTTAGAGTACCTCCCATGTATATTGCTCACGATAACTTGAGATTGCATTGACATATAGCCATGAAATTATGCATATGTCACTTTTATCTGATATCTGAGCCTCAGTTCGAAGATGAGGAAAATTGGAGCACTCCTTCAAGTACCTCCCATACAAACTTTTTACTCTTTTTTCTAGATTAAAATTGGGTGTATATTATCAAAGACAA
>JANSTX010004181.1:0-21184 GCA_027564355.1 Penthetria funebris
TGTTTATTTCTTGGCGTTACATGAACAGAATCAAATACAATAGACCCTTGGAACTTCGTTCCCAGGGCCTAAAAAAATGTGTTTTAAATAATATGATAAATGCTAGTATTGTATTTTGTTTTAGTAGCTGCTTATCATCATTTCTGCACATCTATGTCAACTTCTCTGTGAGTACGATACCATGTATCCCGGAAAATAACCAAAACATAGAAAATATTAGTTCTATTAGTGCCAAAACTATTTTCCTGTTCAATGCTCAAAACTATGAAATTTGTATGAATTTAATTTTTAATTTTCTTTTCATATTTTGCCGGTAACTTCGGTTGACTAATTAATATAAATTACATTAAAATTGTCTTTTTCCATTTTTTAGCATATTTCTAAACAGTTACGAGTATAATTTTGGCTTTTGGGAATCTACTACTAATAAATGTAGTTCTTTCGATGTAGAAAAACAAAACACTGTTAATTCTTACACGAACCTTCCACGTTATTTGTTTAATCTGTATATATGCAATCCACAATCATGTTATCGGAGATATTTGTCACTTGTAACCTCTTCAATTTCTTAATTTCTGTAGTTTCTGCTATACTAGTTATAACGCGTAGCAAACATTGAACACACTATGCCAACTTTTTAAAACTCATTTAGAATATTTGATGTTGCTCATTTAAGATTAATACTTATTTAATCAAACCATTGTTTAACTATAATCAAAATTCTTTAACTTATAATCTGAAGTAAGAGTATCCACTTTCAGTAAAAATTTATCTATGTCCCCACTAGAGATTAAGCATATTAATCAACATTGTGCAATATTCATTGACTATTTTCGATAATTACTTCTTATTCGCCACTTGTCCTGCTAGATTTCATTTGCGATAATGCTACAATTATTATATTTTAATTTATTTATTGACTATAACCTCCACAATAGAAATTTTTGAATAATTAGATTAAATTTTTATTATGCCATTTTTGTTTCTTAATTTGAAAATTTATATTTTAGTTCCTATTTGACAACCTTCATACTTGAATTTCTCAAATTTATTGTCGAATCAATTTTGAAAGAGATTTATTGAGAATATTTAAATTCATCGGTTTCATGTTAGTTTTAATTATTGAAATTACTCGCAAAACTTTCTTTGAAATGGTAATCCATGCAGTTGGAGTTGGGGATTTGTCACATATTGTTTCACATATTCAGTGTATGTAGTGTTGGATATTCGATAAAGGCTACTATGTTTGAAATCAGATTAATGTACCAAGCAGAAGAAGAATAAATTGTTAGTTTGTTTACAAATTTGATTCTATTCGTGTAATGAACTGTTCTTGATGGCAATGTGATGTCTGCCTTTAAGTTATGATATTGTCTCTTTTAGAAACTATTATGAAATTTAATAAGTTCTGCATAAAATATAAGATCGATATTCAAACAATTTTTAATATCACATACTCTTCCACTTCCTCAGTTTATTTTGTAAATTACATAATGGTCGTTATTTGGGGTCTTTCATTCTTCTTTAATTTTCTTTTTCTTCATTTAATCAAATAGTTCAAAAAACAAAAAACATTGCAGACACATTATAACACCTGTCTTCCATTGTCTTTTGTTTTATATTATTCAAATAATATTTTTAAAAAAATTCTTTAGGCATTATACTGCATATAAACATAAAAATAATAAAGACAGGACTAAAGAAGACATTTGTAATTATTATTATTTTTAATTGTATTTTCAAAACACCTACTCATAAAGATATACATTTTAATGACGTATTTGAAAAAAATACCAAAATATTTTATTAAACTAGAAAACTGCATTAAATATTTGAAAACAAAAAAAAATGTTAAATTAAATTGAATCATTTTAAAAATATTAATTCGAAGAAATTTTTGAGAAAAAAAATACCAATTTACTTAACAAATATTTGCGAATATATTGTGAACCTGTGTATGATGTAGAACGTGCATTTAAAATCATGTTAATTACAAAAAATATATAATCATATTTGTACTTAAAAATTAAAAAAAATTATATTAAAATACCTGTCCAGCCAATAGCACTTGTATATGTACGTATATATTTTTCAATATATTTAATATGAATGGTATAAGAGTCAACAAACAGCAAAGCTCCGCTTCCATCCAGCTCTAAGTAAACCATCTTTTCCAATCCACTTTAGTCGAGTGAAAGGCATTGCCGTGTTAAAACGTTGTGCAGACGCGATACATTTTAATTATTATTAAATTTGAAAATATTACAATAAAAAAAAAATATTAAAGACAATAATTAAGAAATCTTTAACAAGAAAAAGAAAAATAAATAATATACTTGAAGGTATTTAGTGTTACATCTTGTATAGTGTGTAGGTTGTTAACACACATTTAACAAATAATTATTGATTTTTTTTTTTGACAAATTATTATTATTTTGTTACTATCAATATAAATGGTTGAGGTTGACGATGACCTTTATTGAATTTGTGCATTTTAGTAAAGTGTTAAAAGTGAAAGGAAAAGAAATATTTTATTTGCCTTTGATGGATATTTAAAGAAAAAAAAACTGGATTACTTTTATGTAACAAAATATAAAAATCAGCTAGTTTGAAGGATATTATTTAATTTTTTAACATATACAAATTAAAATAATTGGAAATATCATTTTCATTTGAATAAATGTTTAAAAATTTGAATAAATGTGTATATGGGAAGCATATATTAATTAGAAATCCTGAACGAAGACAGTATGATAACTGTCTTGGTTAGTCCAAAAATTGTTTTGTTGGGTTTTAGAAATTTTATGTCTATTCTGCAATTAGATATGTTGATATGTTGCAATTAATTAATGTTGGAATAGGGGAATAGGGGACGAAAAATAGATAATTCAATACTATTTACTTTAAGTTAATTCTAAAATCTACAAACTTAACAATAAATTGAATATTTCAAAAATTATTAAAATATTAATTTCATTTTATATTTACTTTTAATATTAACCACATTGATCAATTCTTGTCACGAAAATCAATTAACGTACAAGTGTTGCTAAATCTTTTATGTGATCATAGAAATTTTTAACATAAATGTTACGTTTTGATATTCAAAAAGTAAAATCTTTTTACTTGTAGTGAATTATTTAAATCAATTAACAATATTCAACTGTTAAATGATGACTAGATGACTTATTTGACCCCTAATATTGCCATAATTTCTTCTTCTTTTGCTGAAGATGAAAAAACCGTCTTTCATATTCATATTATAAAAGATACTCATCGTTTACTTATTATAAGTAACCGGTTTATATTTATTTAATTTATAAAATTTGAATCGTGCTTTAACTTCTTTTTTTTAAATAATTATTGAAAAAATTTACCAAGAAATATTTGCGAAAAAACATTATTTTTTCCTCTTCATTTATAGAATTTTTTAACAAATTCAAAAAGAAAGCCTTTTATGGTAGAAATTTTTGTGCTAAATTTACGGATCATTAGAAAAGTAAAAACTTTATTAAATGCAATTAATTATAGTGCAATTTTTAATAATTTAATATTAAATATATATTCAGTTCACTAATATGTTTATAAAAGCGAAATTTTAAAATTAAATTGAATTTTGCATTTGTTCATTTTTAAAACATATTTAAAGAATTTTATTTATATGAATCTTAAAGTAAGACCGTCATGTCCATTTTCTGAGAATCATTTTATCAACTTATTTATTTCTAATAGATCAATGAGAAAGTCGATGACATACATTTCTTTTTCAATCGGTTGGAATTAATTAATTGTATTAAAATTCAAATAATTAAATTGTAAATAAAGGTTAAAATCGCAATTTCAAAAACTAGTAAAGTTATCGTCACAAAAATGTCCTTAATGTTGGTAATATAATTAAAGTTCTTTGTTATAGTTCATAATGTAATATTTAAACATTGTAATGAAAATCACAAAGTTTTGTCTCCCTGTAATTAGTACCATGTGTTAGCAAATTTGACTCAATTGAAACCTAATTCTAATATTAAAAGTTATAAATTATTTATAGAAATATTGTGTTGTAATCAGAACTTATTTAATCAATACATCTTGTTTTAAAGGATATATTCCACATGTTTAAAACAGATAATGTAGTGTTTCACATTTTCACATTCAAATATTAAACGTGATTATAGTATTATATTACCAACTAATTTCATTTTCATGATGTTGTTAAAGAGTATTTTCAATAATTTGGAGCAAGCGATCAGTTAATTAATTAATATTTTATATATTCCAATGAATATTAATTCGGAATAAATAAATATATTTATGTAGTGATTTTTTTTTAAATTTAACATAACTTTTTAAAGAAAAATTTAAATGTTCATTATGTTAATCATTTTCTAATTTACAATATCAGATCACAAGACATATAATATATGATATATAAATTGTATGGTATAATTTCGAAAAGAATAATATACTTAAGTATTTTGATGTAGGTTCATTGAATCAAAAAATATGTTTATGTATATACAAATATAATCGTATATTTAAAAAATATGTTGTACATTCAGTTTTTATAAATTAAATAGAAAAAAAATCATGTTCATTCAAATGCTCTATTTACCACAGACGTCTATTATGACATCTAATCGTACCATTTTGCATAATTTATCAATTGAATTATACCATAATAGTTCTTGAGGTGCGGCAAGTATGTTTTATACATAATATAATATATAAAAACATAAAATTTAAAATAGACAACATATTTATGCAATTACAAAGTATTACATATATAAGTTTCTAATTTAAGAATTAAATTCGAAATGAATTTTGCAAGTGTTATTTAACTATTCTATATAGTGAACTGCAAACAGTACCAATTTCATTGATATTAGACATCACAAGTGTGTTAATAAAATGATTAAAAGTGAATATTTTAAGTGTTCAGTATACGACGTCAATTTTTTTTCCGGTGCTTAGTCAATTTTGCTGTACACTCACGTGCAGTGCTGTCAATTTTTACGTTTCAAACCATTTTCTAATGATGTTGTGAATTTTTTATGACCACCTACGTGGCATTTTGCGATGTGATACCAGATTGTAATTTTTCTGCCAAATGCAATCATGTTATTAAGTTGCAATTCCATTACATATATTTGTTTTTAATTATGTCGTAGATTATAATTCTACACTATGATCAGCTGTTCGGCTGCGTGAAATTGGTAATACTTTGATAACAAACCGTACATTATTTAATATCGATTTAAATTAAACATATTAAAAGATCAGTTGCAATTATGAAACTAAATTCTTGTTACATCTCTAAAAATTATGTACATAATAATGCTTTGAGAATCGAATCAATGATTGGCACTCTTGTTATATATACATAAAAAATTAGGCCTGTATATCTAATGATCATCGGGTACGATTCAATATTAAAATATTATTAATTGTACTAGTGTTTCCAAATAAGCCTGAACTTACTTTATTATTGGTATATATATTTTTTAACAACATTTTAAGATTTTAATTCAATTGACATATAATATAATAAAAATTAATAAAATCAATTAAAACTGTACTGTCATGTACTTCAATTCATGACTGTATAAATTTTTTTCAAATTTTTTTAATTTTAAAAAATTTCGTTCTCCAGACATGGTACTATTACTGGTAAAGGTAGCAAAATGTTGTTCGCATTTAAAAAAAATTAGTTTTTCAAAATAAAATTTAAAAATTCTAAACTTAATTCTCTCTGTATGGAGAATGGACATAACCAATTTAGTAATAGGCAAAATTTTAGTAATAATTTATATGGTATATAATTTAAGTTTTTCATATACGAGTAATATAAAATCTCAAAGTTTTTGCATGTTCTGAGTCACATAAACTTATGTCAAATACGATCCAATTTATAATGCATCATTATAAATAGTGACAATGATTTTTATCTCAAAAATAAAGAATCAAGTACGATAATAAATTCTATCAAAAATTAATTCTCGTTCGATATAATCTTTCAAATTAATTATATATATATATATCAACCCACCCGGGGTGGAAAATTGTTCCAATTAGCATTCATAGGAACAAACATAGGAACCATAGCATTTCATTTGCAAAAATATGAAATCAAGTACGAGTAGAATCTACCAAAAATTAATGAATGGCCCATTCGATATACATTACAGCAACAACTCATACTCATATAATATTGATCTCTAGTATATAATCGGGTGGGTGGTAAATCCTTATTATTTTTTATGCATATGATAACTTTCAGTAAGTGTTTCCAAAAAAAAAGGCAAATAAAATAAATCCTTATTGCTTATGTAATACTTACCTACTTTGTTTTAGAATAATTTAATAATTGAACAATAATTGACACTCGTACGTTATAAAATAAGTGATAGAGAATAAAGTATATAAATAAATGGATTCGAAAGGTTTATAAAAATTTCATTCAAGGTAAGTAAGTTTAATATACAGAATGACATTTTATACATATTTCTATATATTACTTGTTTCCAGATACTTTAAGTTAATATATATATAAATATTAATTAATTCTATTATATATACACAATTTGATCTGCAGCTCTCTCTCTATTTGTGATACATTTATGAAAAATATCATAAATATACATTTAGTTTGCATTATACAATATTTCAATTGCTATTTTTATTAACAAGAAACAATAGTTTATGTTTAAACAGATTACTGAGTCAATAATTATAATTTGACTATCTTTACTAAATCTTAACACACATACTCATACTCATGGTATTTTTATTATTCGTTGAACATTTTCAAATTCAATTTAACAAATATGTTATACAATAACATAAGGCGATAATAAAATGGTAAATGTTTAACTACTAAATATATACTACAAACATAAATAATTTCCATTTCAATAGAAATATTTTAATTTT
This sequence comes from Penthetria funebris, assembly GCA_027564355.1. Lineage (NCBI taxonomy): Eukaryota > Metazoa > Arthropoda > Insecta > Diptera > Pleciidae > Penthetria > Penthetria funebris. The sequence goes on from JANSTX010004181.1 coordinate 6,928, forward strand.
ATAATTTTTAAAATGTAATTTGCACATTCAAAACTACGGGTTTTCTAAATTAAATCAATAAAATTAAAAATAAACAATGAAAATTAAAAATTTGTTTTTTTAAGACATGACATGATTTTTTAATGCACATTTATTTTTAATAATCATCAATATTTTAAACAAAAATATATGGTATTGCGTTATTTATTATACACTTCTTTTTTTTTTTTTTGTTGTTTTTTAAAATAATATATGCAAATGGATATTACCAAATAAATACACATAGTATTTTGCATAATTTTTGCTTTTATTTGATTGATTATATTTGAAATAATATTTTTTAAAAATCATTATTCCCACCTTTGTTTTTTGTCTTCATTCACAAAATATATTCAATTTTGATATATAATACAAGTATAAAAAAAAACTAAATACTTAACTGATTAAAATTGATATTAATAAATTAATTTAAAACAATATTCATTGATTGTCTTATGATGAAAAATTTTTTAAACCAATAATTAAAGTTTTAATTATTATATCATCATCAGCAACGATATCAATACGAATACGCTGATCACATTTTAATGCATGTGTCAGCAACTTTAACTGCTGCGGTTATCGTAATGAATTTTCATCCAGAAACTGTAGGTGCATATGGATGGAATTTTTAAAAAAAATGTGAAACCATTGTCTTTGGGGATACTGGAAGAATCACTCAACAGAATGTGCCAAGGATTTATTAACACATTCATAAATGGTAACAGACAGAATAATAACTTCGAAGTATAAAAACTGCATACGATATCATATGAAAATATATTCGGCTCAGTACATGACTTTCGATTAAAAAAAATTCTACCATACTTGGAAAAAAAATTGAAACTATGTTTTTGTTCAATGACAAATCGGACAAATTTATAAAAATATATAAAGTAATAACTTTGATTGAGAAGGTAAAATATTATCCTATATTTATGTTGAATATCATATAGTAATGATTTGAATTGAATCTTAAAAATACTGTTCAAATGATAAATAGGTATGTCAATCACAGCAACCATTGCTAAAATGTTGAACTCTATTTTGAAACTAATAGTACTCATCAGTACAGTATGTGTTATAAGCAACTAATTGTGCGTTTGTAGGCAAATGTTTTTGTCTTGTGATTGTCATCGATTTCTTTTCATCATATATTAGAACCCTCTTACAGACTGTGTGGTAAAAGACCAATTATATTTTATGAATCGGTAAAACACAGATGTAAATAATCAATGAATATCTATCACCATAGGTCGGAAACGATCGTCTGTATAACTATAACGGCTTACAATGACAGCAGTCTGAAATGATAAATGGCATGACTCAGATTAGAGTTCACTAGAACTCTAATCAAAACTGTGATCATTCGCGTACCAATGATTAAATCTCATACATTATAGTCTTTATGTTAAATATTAGTCTTCAATTTAAATTGAATGTTTATTAATTTTGAACGGTATTTCATAGCATTCCGGTATTATGCGTATTATAATTATGACTATGTCAAACGAATGTTTAAAGTCATCAAACATAATATACAATGCATTCATCATGTATTGGAACAGAATCGATGACAGACAGTAGTCAGCGGTGTCCCATTTGTACATACATATAAACTTTGTTATCATACTGCAAACCAAACGCAAATATCGGTAATAAACCGCTACTTTATTTTGGTGTACTTCAACGTTTCGAGTTTTAAACTTTTGAATATAAGTTTAATTCATGATTGATGTAAACAATTCTGTGACAATTATTTTGTATTCTATATAAATTCACGCTATGCCATCGTAAAATGGATCACAACAATATATATGTCGACTGGCTAAAAATAGCGCTACAACAAACTATTTAGCTGCTCGCACATTATTGTGCACCTATGCATCATTGTAAATGTAGATATGATGATATCAGCACCTAAAATTATAATTAAATCATTTCATCGATTAAAATTTCATGTCACATAATGTTATCGTATATGTACTCTCTTTAGTGACTTGTGTAAGTAAATTGAATTGCATTACAAGTTTTCTTAAAGAGGTTGTGAATATAATTTACGCAACAAAAATGAATCACCATATCAAAAAGCAAATATTTTTACGTGCTTTTTTACCATAAACTATATTCTCAATGTATGGAGAAGTACGTAAAAATTTTAATTTCTTAATATGCATTCGTTAAGTCCTGCTTTTTGTATTTTAATATCTATAGTTATTCGTACGATAACTTTTAGTATTTTTATTTTTTTATATTGAGCATCTTAAAATTACCCAAAAAAATGCAATATCTTCACAAGTAATAGGCACTATCTACTAATTGCGGTATTGGACGTTTTATATTCATGTGTTCGGTCAGAAATTCAGGATATATATACAGAATACAAACATTCAAATATGATAAAATAAAATGTTACAGCAATACTTCTAGTCACCATCATCATCATCTATACCTTTATGTCGCAAAAACGCATATGGCAGCATTACGATGTTAATTTGCCGTTCCAAGTACGCACCACATTTTTAGTCTCGATCACACGACATAACTGACATATACCGTAATCAAGTTTCCACACCGCATGAAGGTAAAGATTGGTTGAGTAACCGCGATGATAGTCGGCCACTTCATTCGCCATCAATGATCATATGAAAATTGAAACAATATAGAATAATTTAAACAATCCTAAGATATATCGATAACTTATTCAATCAACACTATTATGCAAGATTGCATATATTTTCTGTTAAGTTATGCTCATTATTTCTGAATACCAAAGTTATTTACAGTATTATCACCATTGTTTGAGTAACGCTTAGATTGGATTATGATAAAATTTATTGAATTAATTTTCATACACGTAAAAACTTTAGTTATATAATAGTTATCATAATAATATAATACATATTTTATTTTGCTTGTTTTCATAAAGTTTATAAAGCTTTATCCTAAACCATAAGATATGAAACGAATAAACTTAACAATGCATATTAATTAAGCTTTATGAAAAGCTTAATGAAACCAACGATAAAAAATTATAGTTGAATAAATAAATATAAATGTTTGTAGTAAATATGAATGTTTGTGTACAAGGAAATATAAACATAATTAAAATGATTGATGTGTGACTCTTCAAAATTCTCTAAACATTTTTTTACGCATAAATAATGAAATTGTTAGGTATTTTTGTTATGATTACTTTAGAATGAGAATTAGAATACTTTGCAAAAAAGAAAAAAATTATTGGTGATAAATATTTGTTTGTATTCTAACTGCGGCAGTGACATAAGTTGTTTAAAATCATATCGTGTAATTCGTATATTCAATTAGAACTTTTCCCCTAAACATTATTGATTTAAACTATTCGGGGGATCAAATTTATTATATTGACAACAGTTTGATTGAAAAAAATAAACCAATTTGAATATATTATTTCCTTGTTACAAATATAATAACCAAGGCCTATAAAAATCGTAGGTGCATTTCGAATATAATATTAAGATTCATTTTCTACATTATGTTAAGGTATGCAATCTTAAGACATAATATACCGGTTTGTTTCGTGTTCTTTTTTTTTTTCTTTCTTTCTGTTTTTGCACAAAATAAAAATCAAATGAAACCAAATTTACATATTATTTTTCATTTCAACATTAATAATATTATATTATTTTATTATTATTAAAGAATTTTAAATTTTAATTTATTGTTAATAAAAAATATGAGATATGAGTAAAAATGTTGCATTACATAAATTTTGTTTTTTCAACATTTAAATTGATTCAATGAATTGCTAATTAGCAATTGTTTTAAAAAACGTTTAAAATTTCAATTTTATGTATAAATGGGCATTCAAAAAATGTTAAGGTTGAAGTGCCTTTTTACTGAATTAAGATGTATAAGGTTAAATATATAGTGCTACCGATGTTGTCAATCATATTTTTGAAAATTTTAATATGAGTCATTATTACATTATTTTAAGTTTGAATATTAAAAAAAAATAAATATTTCTTATAATTTAATCATGAGTTATATATAATACATAATTACTTATTTCTTAATAAATTTAATTATATTTTTTATAATTGAAGGTTACGAATTGAAATTAAATAGTAATTATTATTTATTTATTTTTTGTTTTTTTATAATCTACAGAAATTTACTTCTAAATTCACATGAAATTAATGAATGTGACTTTTTGAAAAGTTAATTTTAGTTGTTAGGTGTTTCCTGAAGTTATTTGAACTACTTTCTTGATATTCTATATGAACAATATTCTGCTATAATTGATAAATTCTGAATCATAGAAATTGATGGAATGTGATATATTTTCTGTATATTAACTATAGTTTAACAATATATACGTAAATGTGTTTGATAATATTTATCCTATACCAAGCATTTCCACCTACTATATTAGAAAGTTCAGGCTTTGTCTGATTATAACTTCTTTCCCATGACTACTGTTTCCATTAATAAAATGAAAAAATAGCATTTATAATGACTGATTCTGCATTGTAATCAAATGGTTGGCATTCCTTCAAACAGATAATTTAGATAATTTTGTTGATATAACTTTTTTACATGAAAGCATACACATAACAAGTTCCTTTAAAACATTCAAGATATATTTAAAATCTCAGTTTCGGAAAGCAAAAGATACAGAATGCGGTAAAATGTTATATTTTCAAATATCTCTAATCTTGGTTCATCAAATCGAATTACGCCATCAATTATTGCAAGTGTTCTAATTTTAAATAATTTATATTTATTTGAGATTAATATACTCGTACAACAGTTTCCAAATGTCTGACAAATAGAAATTATGCAGTATTTTCCCAAGGAAGCCCCTTCGTTGATTCTTTCATCTAGTGTATTTTATATCTATAAACAATAATTCAAATACTTTACATCATTTTTACCATTTCAATAATATTGTCATTGTCAGATGTTTGCACAATAATTTTAACAATGATTTACAATTAAATTGCACTCTTTTTGTTGTAGCTTAATTTAGCTGCACCCGGCTACCAAAATTAATTCTAATTGAATTTTGTAACTATTTGGAATTTAATTCTCTCATAAATGCACACAATTCTAATAGAATAGACAGAATTCAATAAATTCAATCAAATTATGCAACATTAACATCCATCATCTGCAACTCAATATTTATACTACAAAATTATGTATAATGTTTACAAGAAACATAAAATATAAACCAATCAAATAATTTGAAATGTTGATAACGAAGTCTTTGAATGTGAACTCAATTCACATAATGTTAGATAATTCTTTTATACTTTTAACCCATTATCATTGCATGTGTGTTTCATTGATATTGGATCAAATAGCAATAAGTTACCAAAGTTTATAATTAGTTCTTTTTCACTTAGCTACATCAAGCAACTTAAAAATCCACAAATATATTGCAGAAGAACAATGTTAATAATTTTACTACTCGTACACTGTAATTGAAATTTACTAACTGAAAACTATAGGATCAATTATAATTATCCAGTTATACATTTAAATAATTCAGTAGCCAGAACTACCTAATTTATTGTTTAGATGTGTTTTTAACCATTTTGCAAATACGACATTTTATAACATCCTTTCATCTGATATATATCATAATTATGTAACCGATGATACCGCGTTGAATTAAAGATATTGATGATAGTCAGCCACTTTATTATGCCATATGTTTCCACTTGGAAACATACAGCACAATTATAAAATAATATGCAACGACTATGATACTCATCATAAAAATATTAACACTTTTCTTCTTTTGTAACGAGATATTACGGTATTTATTCCAATATATTTATTTGCATTTGTGAATAGTTCTCTGAAAATAAGGTTTAGAAGATCTCAAAATTATTCTAACTACATTCCACTTGGAAACATATAGCACCATTATAAAATAATATGCAACGACTATGATACTCATCATAAAAATATTAACACTTTTCTTCTTTTGTGACGAGATATTACGGTATTTATTCCAATATATTTATTTGCATTTGTGAATAGTTCTCTGAAAATAAGGTTTGGAAGATCTCAAAATTATTCTAACTACATATATGATGTAGATGATGTTAGTAAATAGTGTGACTTGAGGTGTTCATCATAAGAAATTTGATGTTATATGTGTGTACATAATGACACAGATTTATATTATTGTATCTGGTCTTATGGTATACAGATTAGCATGATGAAGAGATGATGATCATATTCAAATCAAAAAATAAATAATGTTGATCCAGTGTCACTCTATATATAGATTTTATTCTTTTATTTATATTATTATGCACTTTAGGAATACAACACTTGAATACGATGCAATTTTAACTCATGGTCGGTCGCGGTACCATAAGTTAGATGTTTATCATCACATAAGAATAAATATCTTGTGAGTAAAATATATAAGAAACAATGAATGAGAATAATACAACAATGTGCAATATGATCATGTTATATATATATATATATTATTTAAAAATGTTTATGTAAATACATTTAAAAAGTGAATAGTTTACAAGTATAATATTAATGCTGTTTTTAATAGTTTCCTTCTATAATCTTTTATATTGTTATAATAGACTTTATGTGAGTATTTATATTGTGTGATTTAGAAAATCTCGAGGATTACGTTTACATATAAGAAAATATTATTGGCGTCAAAGAATAATTGGCCATTCTTGTAGATGCCATCACAATACTGACCTATTTTTAACAAATTAATTTAGATTTGGAGCTATTTCTAAAGACTTTATGCAATTCGGTATAATTACATAATGCACTGCAATTAATCTTATTAGTGGTTAATTTATTTTCGACATTGACTCTATTATCAATTGATTTTTATTTAAATCTTTGAAAGCACATACTTCTTTTAAAAATTTTCATTAACCACAATCTTATCCATAACAATTTCAATATCAGCATAATATTTTGGCTTAACTTCCTTTATAATACTACCTATACTTATATACAAAGAAATGTAATGAAATAAATAAGATAGTGCTTCGATTAAAAAGTAAATGTTTTGAAATTAAATAAAATGTGTTCAGTTTTTTTATTGTTTATTAATTAAATAAAATCAATTGATTTTATTAATATAATTGATGACAAACTAATAAATTTGAATATGTAACAGAATAATCTCAATCAACTAGTTTAAATCTACTGATTGTATAATATGTTGAAGCAATTTTAAACAAAATTTAGGCAAAGCAATTTATTTTATATAATTTGATTTTTAATCAAAATAATTGCAAGATAATACATTTAACTAATTATAATAGGTATGCAAGTTTATGTAATAAAATAACTCTAGTCACTAAAAAGCCCTGTAATTGATATTATTATTTCTTTTAAAAAAAAAGAAGATTTTCTTACTACGAGTATACGTACTATGTACTATATGGTAACGATAAGAAATGTTGATATGCATAAAATATATAGGCATATACAATTATATTGTTTATACAATAAAATATATATCATATATTCAGGATAGAAATAACTTTGAATAAGAATATTATCATGTATATAGTTTAAAATTAATACCCAAAACTACTGTAGAATTCACATGACAATTAAGCGTACCAGTCATAAGATGTTGAAGTCTGACTTCAAACTAATAATTCTCAATAGTACAGCAATTACACAGTAGAATGAAGAAAATTTCTTCTTCTCTGTTAGCTGCAGACATACTGTTACATTATATATTTAAATTTATTTCTAAATTAAATTTGGCCACTATATGCCATACCCATTAAATATTTCATTCTCATTTTACTTGTACTTCATTAAAGACAATATAAATTAATAAAATTATGAAATATTTCTTATTTTTTATAAATATTCATAACTATAACACAGCCTATTTGACACCGTTATATTTTATAAGGAAACAAGACCATGATTTTTTCATTAATTTTAAATTCATTAATTTTAATTGATCTAAATATTATTTTTTTGTATGATCATAGAAAAATTATTTCAAACTTTCACTATATAATTATTTTACTAATCACTAAAAGCAATTAAATGAAGGATTAATATCTTATTTCATATTATTTATTATTTACATACTTTATATGATTATTGTCAGGGTATAGTTAATCTTATGGAGTATTTACATAAATAAACTATTTTTCCGGAAGTTTTACAAATAAAATTAAATTCAATTGATTTTTTAGTATAAAATCTAAGATACATAAAAAATAGTAGTAATTTATATATTCAACATTTCTAAGGAGTGGGCGAGAGTTATCCGTTTGCAAAATATGGTCATTTTTATTAATAAATGTTAAGTTGTTCTTGTTTATTATATTGTCGTGAATAAAAAAAAACATTTATTTACTATAAATTAACAACCAAAGTATTTTATAGTAATTTATACACCTATATAGTATAGTAATTAAATAAAAATTTGGACAATTCGTATTTCATTGATCTAAATTCTTAAAAAAAAAATTGTGTAGACTATTAAAAAGAATGATGATCAGATATTTTCTTATGACATTTTGCACAAAACTAAATAAGAATGTACTCTTTTATGTATTGTGAATGCCTGGTAAAGAATGGAGTGGCCGAATTCTAAGTTAATGTCATGTTTGTCAATTTGTTCATAAAATAGTTCACCAACAAACTTCATATTTATGACGCTTTATGCACGTATTCAACTGAAATATTTAAATATATACATTTTTCGGTTAATTAATTTTAATTATATTTATTTGACTTTACATTTGATATTACATATGAACATGTTGTCCTAGGATTTCATATGGTGTATAGGTCCAGATGATGCTGGAATTCTGATTTAATTAGACTTTATAAATCATTTATCTTATTGTATTTTACTATCAATATAACATATCGCAGTTGATGGTGATTTGTCTATTACTAAAAATTATTTGTTGTATTCAAATAAAATGTATTTTGATGTATATTATTATCCTTATAGTCTAGTAAAAACTATTAAAGGATACTAAAAAATATCATTGAAAATTTGATAAATTATGGTTAATAATTATAATAAATTTTTAAAAACGTCGATAAAAATACAATTGAAAGATGAAATTTAGTTATCTTTTTTAAATTAATAAGATTTTATGAGTAAATAAATGAATTTTTTATAAATTTTTGTATTTATGTTTTTGAATCTCTTTTCGCTAAATTTATAAACATTGTAAATAATTTTTATTACAATTTGTTAATGTTGAGTTTTTAATCTGTTAAATATATTCTGATGCCTTTGTTTTAAATTGTTTAAAAAAAAGTCTTATTTTACAAATAATTATTTAAATACTATTTTCAAAAGAAAGAACTCTATCATTCAAGATTTGTATTTTATTTTATTTACTATAATGCAGTCTTTTGATGACTTCGATGTTATTTTATTTTATCAATTTGTTATTTATGTGGGACATTAAAATCCATTATTAAAATACTAAATTTTACCAGCCAGACCAGAGCTACATCATAGAAAAATTCAATTATTTGTAGTGGCACTTTATTTTATTTTTTATTATTTCGAAACGGCAATGCCTATACATGTACATTATTACAATATTTATTATATGACTTATTTGTACATATCAACTAATGAATAGTAGAAGAAAAAGAAACCATCTATCATATTAATGTTAAATTAAATATATATTTTTAAAAAGTATATGATAATTATTAAAAATAAATGCTTAAATATATTAGAAAAATGTGTATGTAAATAATTTCTAATTAAAGATTGTAATTATATATTTGTGTAGAGGAGTGGCAAATATTGTAAATTTAAAAAAAAAAAGAAATTAAAATTAAAAATTTTATTTAAAATATATGCTTATGGTACGTCATCTTCAAATTGCAACATAATGCTAAAGATATTTAATTGTAATTTCAGTTAATATATGAGTTACATACTCGTACTGCCAAATAGTGGAAAATATATTTTGAAACATTGCATCATACATTGAGATCGGCTTAAAAATACAGATGATTTATCATCTGTATTTACCAAGATCAAATAAAATACAATTAAAATTGCATTTGCAAGATGTGTACTTAAAAACATAAAAAGTAAATATTTCATAAGACTTACTTTTCCCGAAGTAAATAAATGCATGTAATGAAATTTTTATTACGTTCCAGTTCTTGTAACTATCACATACGTTCAATTCTTGTAACGTCACATCATTAAATTCAAACAATTTCTATGCAGGAATAGTTATTTGTAAACCAAAAATTTATACTCAAGTTAATATTTTCTACCAAATAATAATTATCATATTTAAAATCTGATACAGGATCATGTCCAGACAATAATTCATTTTACGTTAATTTAGTTAGTTAAAAGAATCTAATTTCTATTTGTTTTGACTTATTAAGTTATATCACTAAATGTGTTTATCTTTTAGTATAGAATTTCATATAATATCTAATTAATATACAAGCCATTGAGTGACATAATTGCAATTTAGTGCATATACCTACAATTACACACCCATCGTCATACATACAAAACAAAAAAAAATAAATAAATGAAAGTGAAACCATAAGTTAATAACACCTAATATCTTAAAGTAAATAAAATGCTATACCACAAAACAATCTATTAACAACATATTAGCATAGTCTTAATACCAACATACCACAGAATGTTTTTTTTTTTTATTTCTTTCATTTCATTATTATTATTATAACTTCAATTATTATATTATTAGCATTTCATTCAACATAACATAGAAATACATAATTTAAAACATTTTAATAGCTAGAAAAAAACTTGAATAATAAATTTTATTTTGCAAAATGTACATAATATTCTGATGCATAAATATTAAATTACTTATTTTCCAGTCGATTAGTCTGGCTGTATATGCAAAACATAAAATTTATTTCTTCCTATATAACAATCTTAAAAATATATGTAGATTGATACTCCATATCTGATATTGAAATTGGATAAATTTTATCTGTTTAATTATTATTGTCTTCAATATATTCTAAAGTTTTTGGTATAGTAACATTTTTGACTACATGTTTAGAATTTCTAAATTAGCACAAAACTAGTGACGCACTGATATATCATTAAAAATGTTAGACTTGGTACACAATTTACTAATAGATATATTCATGACTCGCGTTTTGTCGAATACACGTTTGCCAAATCGCTTACGGTGTGTTTTCTGAACTATATTGTTTTCAAAATTTCTACATAAATGTTCGCATATTTCTAAATCATAACTTCTGATAATTGAAAATTTACTATGCTATACTCTTAATTATTCATGTATACATAATTTAATTTTTATTAAAATTATAACGTCGAAATTATGAACCTGAATAAATCAATATTTTTTTATTCGATGAAATAATTAAATTTTCACACAGTATAATTTGATAAATTGATTTATGGATATTTTAATTTATCCTGAAATTGCCAAAATGGATGAGAATTACTGTTCATTGTTTTTTATCTTCAGTGAATTTGTGTGCTATTGCTTTTAAATGTTTCTTGGCTTTTAGATGTAATTTGAAAACTATACCCTATGCAACTTGTAACTCTTAACATTATCAGCACAAATTATTATAACCCAAAAAAACAAAAAATTCTATTAAAACAAAAATTATGTAATTAACCTTTTCTTAACAACACATCTTAACTACTCGTAATTATCAAGGTTATTTTTACTAAATATTAATAGAAAAACAATTTCCTCTAATTATTTTTAAAACTTTTTACTAGTTATTTTTGTTTTGCCTGTTTTTTATCTAGATTTTCAATGGTAAACAAATGATTTTTATTTACTAATCAAATTATATAAAAATTCAGTGTTCCATTAGAAAATTATATTTTTTTGATTTATCCGTTTATACCATATAATCTTAGATAGGACCATGGATACAAATAAAATTATAATATTTTCATTTGTCATAGATATATAATTATATATATGAGTAACTGCCAAAAACACTGTTGAGGGTCAAAGAATATAGTGGATATTATTAACTATAAAACTAATCATATCTAAATATGGTTTTTAAGAATGGTCGTCATTTAAAAGTTCTACTTTACCACTTGTTTTACGTCTTTAAGTAGAATAGGTACCTTGATAAGTACCTAATTTCATTTTAATAGTTTTCATAACTTTTTACCTTCAGACCAAATAACTATTATCCTTAGATGACTTAAGTATTAATGTAAGACCATATAGGTACTACTGTTAAATCATATGGATATTATCGTGAAGAAGCACTAAACTTAGATACAACAGAAGTATTATCGTGACCTCAAATAAAGTAAAAAAAAAATTAAACTTAATATCAGGTTAGCAGGAAGTTATCAATAACTTCCGTATTCTATTACCGTGAGATCATACAAAGAAACTATTTAAGGAATCAATGTCAAATTATTTGGTGCCAGGATAATATGTTTCGCAAAAGCAATATTCTTTAAAAGTTGATTATCAGGCGAGCATTATTAGTCAAGGTTCTGCAGATCTATTGCATTGGTTTTATTCTAATATCTATTATCCTAATTATTATATATAACACGTCGTGACTAAGCCTTTCCCTTTTTTCTAATCAAACTAAGAATTTTTAAAAAGAACATGTCTAATTACACCAGCAAATGCTAATTTTGAATTTCGTCAACATTAACTTTATTTCTATGTATACGTTATTTTTTATTTATGTTTTGATATGTTTTGAAAAGATTTTCTCCGGTTTAAAAGTGATTTTAATTCTGCATTTATTAACTTGAACCATAAAATATACATTTACAAGTATAAAGTAAGTTAAATATGCAATCAGATATTAAAAACATCAATTAATTCTATAGATCATTTTCCAACTGGTAAAATTGATTGAGGATCTAACAATACTATATGGACCTCAATATAAAAGTAATATTTGCATATTGTTTTGTGACTTGCATTTTTTTTAAAACTTTTAAATAATATTTCATTTGCGAAACAAAATTTTTTTTTCAGATAATAATCAATGTTATAAATCTCAAATATAATTTTTTAATTTTACTAAATAATAGGCGAATTGATTCACTTTAATTTGATACACAACATTAATTATTTCTGCATGGTAAGCGCAAATGGTTACCTGAAGTATATATATAAAAGAATGGATAAAGTAATATTATTGAGAAAAAGGGTTCAATATATTCACTATAATATAAGTTCAAGTTTTAGACTACAAAAAGAATTATATTTCATGTTTGATAAATTAATGTGTTGTTATTTGTAGCATTTTTCAAGTAGCCTGAAGGGATTATCGTATACGTGTATATTCTTATGTAATTATTAAGCAATCTCTATTACATGTTACGTTAATTATTAATATAATGTAAATTAAATTAAATACCTAAGAATATCTTATTACGGTATAAATAATATAATTTAGTATGTGGTATTTGAAAAGTGGCATGAAATTCACTGTAGAAATGTGATTAATTGATATTATTAAAATGTTATGTACTATGCAAATTTATATTTACAGTATGTACTTCTAAAAAGTTATTCATTATTTAGATTTATTACAAATTTTCTATATTTCCTATTAATTTTATCATCCAATTCAGAAATTTTTACATTATATATTATTTGATGATCATCATGTAAATTGGTACACCATAAGGTTGTATATGGTGATGTACAAATAAAATATTATGATCTATATTTTTGATCACGATCACACAACATAATTAAAATATCTTATGATCATGATTTCGATGACCACATCGTTGAGTTATAAATATAAAGGTAGATCAACTTCTGTATGTTGTAATTGACCTACAATCTGAATATAGTTATAGTGTGTATGAATTTATTCATTATCATATATCATATTTCGTGAGTTAACTGTTGAATAGATTTAATCAGAATAGATCAATTGATGTTCTTAAACAATAACTCTTATCACAAAATTTTAATTTCATACAAGTTCGTATCAATTGATAGGAAGAATCCACCTAAATTTTTATAAAAGCAAAAATCCAGAGTACTATATGTTTTATCATTGTATTCTAGTTTTGACCTAATATCTTGCATCAATAGCGAAATTGATCCGGAGGAATCAATAGAGAGTAATGACTAATCACTTCAAATTAATTCAATAACTATAACAAAATACCAACTTTACCTACAGGCACTAATTGGGTACAATTAATGCCTGTTTCACGCTGAATTAACTATACCTATACCTCATATTATAT
>JANSTX010004192.1:0-21176 GCA_027564355.1 Penthetria funebris
TAGCACCATCTTTTTAGCCCCGATCACACACCATTACTGACTATATCGTCTTTAAATGATAAAATTGAAGCATTTTATAATTATATTCAAACAGTTTTAAGAGAAAATCCAATTCAAACTAGGAAAAATAGAAGAAAATGGCGAAACATCGAGAAATTGTACTGGCGAAGGAAATGAGATCGAATGAAATTTGATCGTATAAACCAGTCGAAATGATAACGATTCGATATCGTTTAGAATAGAGTGACGCGATCTTCTTTCGATTTTATTTATGTGTGTAAACATGTAACGATATTCAAACGACATCGTTTCGACATAAGTTGGATCGTGTAAATGGTATAGAGAAGTTTTTCATTTCAATTTCTTGCAACAAAACAGATTGTTTTTTGTTACGATTGTTCGTAGCCAACAAGCAACAATTATACAAAATGATACGAAAGTTATACGTTACTGACCTGTTAGAATTCAAAGATCTTGTGCACAAACTTTAAAATCATTGAGGTGAAAGTGTGCTCTTACTATTAAAAAGTATCTTAATTTGAGTGAAAATGGTTAAAATTTTAATTATGTTCAACAGACAAGAGTCGCCGTTATATTGGCAATGTCATAGGTTGGTCTCCCGCCAGATGCACCAATGATTTATTGTGACAATTAACTGAATGCAGAAATAGGATTTAACCTCAAAAGATTTTTTTGTGTTAACAAACATTACAGTCATAAATATATGCAAAAAGTATACAGCAACAACCTTTTTTTAGCACTACTAATTCAATGAGAGACATACTAGTATTTATATGTTTAATATCAGAGAGCCCTTTTATGGTTCATCATGATTTGACTGTACTGTACGAGTATCATTTAAGAAATTAATTCTCTATTATTCATAACTATGGGTGGAAATAACAGATTATTATTTCCATTTTTTTATTTCGTTCTAAATAATGAATTAATTATTCTAATTGATTTTAACTTGAGAACTTCATTTTGTCATCAGCAATTTGAATAGCTTTAAAATTCCTTAGCGTGTATCTATGAAGAAGAGGTATATCAAAATGAAGCAAATATTGTGGGTACTTTAGTAGTACAATTACGTCATTTGGAAATTTTTATTAGTTAGTTTATAAAATTTTACAGGCCAATTGATAATATATTCATCAATTGAAACGGATAATTCTCGCTGTCCATAAGGGTGACAATGGTATTTTATCGGTGTTGTAAGCATCAATTTCATAAATGCCTCCATACTCATGCCAGTGGATTCCAATGGTAATCCTATTACAATAATTTACCGGCCGCCATGTTCTCAAATAATTCCAAACTGGACGATTCCAATAAGGTTCCTCCATCGTCGATTCCCAGGGTGACTTCAAATATGAAAACCATTCAAACAACGATTAAAATTAATTTCTGATTAGGAACGGAGAAATATCGCAATATTCAATGCGAATAAGCAGTTGTGTCTTTTGTCCACATTAGTCAAATACTTAGAATCCAACTATACAATTTGATGGTGATTTGCTGCGCAATACTTCTACTTGGAACGTATATCAATTCAGAACTACTGTGGAATGATCACAACTTGTGTGTGGCCAAAAGGCTTGGATTTCTGCAACATTTTAAAAATATTTTAATCCCGAAAATTTTGCCATTATATAGAAAGCATACATAAGGCCTCTAATGGACCATGATTCACATATATAAGATGGGATTTGGTTGTCAAATTTGGTCGCACGCTCAAATTTCGAGGCACATCATTAATACTTGGCGAATAACTCGTTCCAGCGACGATTTTGAATTGTATAAATACGCAAAATTGAAGGCGAAAGCTATTGTTAAATCTAAATCCACAAATCAGCTGTATGACGATCAGAACGAGATCTACAAAATTGCTGCACAAAAAATTTTTGCTGTCAAATCAATAAAAGATGAGAGTGAAAATGTGTTGATTGTTGACAGAGTAGTAAATAATAGGTGGAAGCAATACTTCTGAACGAAGAATATCTACATCAGCAAAAGACATGTGAAGGACATTCATAGAACTTGAAAAGGTAGAGTAAATAGTGATCTTGTTTGACAGCCATTTAGATCTCAGGCTGTTCCTGAACTATATATCTCCACTATCAAAGATATGTATATGAATGCCAGCACTAACAAATTGCTCGAATCCAACGTAATCGTTGGTGTACATCAGGATTCTGCATTAAGCCCATTAATCTTTATGACTATTACGTAAAATGTTTCTGGTACAATACAAAACCCTCCTCCATGAACTATACTATTTGCGACATATTTTTACTAAGTGAGAGCCAAATTAAACTGAAAACAAAATAAATCTGTGGAATTCGGTATTGGAGGCCAGCAGACTATGTATCAGTCACACTATAACAGAATACATGTATTTTCCATTTAATGTTGATAAACATATTTAAGAACAACTATATTCTAGGGAAGTTGCACCCATCATCAATAAAATCTCTCAAAGTAGATTAATATTACACATAATGTGTAGATCGGAAACTAACTGCGTAAATGTGGTTCACAAGTTTCTTGGTTATCGGTTGTTCAAATTGACAGATTAAATGCCAAGAGTGACATACATAAGAGAGAAACTTGAGGAGAAATTGTTTGAGAAGTAGTAGACTCTGAATAAGGAAAAAGGCAAGCAATAAGAAGAAGATGCAACATCAAATGTGAACACAAATAACATGTAATTGAAATTTATCAATTGGAAAATATTGAATCAATTATAATTATACGGTTATTTAATTGATTATTTTTGTAGACTGGATGGAGCATAAATCCTCAGCTATTAGATTGCAATAAACATTTGAAATGCATTTCAGTCATAAACTACGAGTAAACGAACATAAAGTGATCACATTATCCAAACTGGAAGATTGTATACTATTAATTTCATCTTAGCTTATATTCCAATTTAAATTTTAAACTATTACACTTTAGTTGTTTTCCGTTTTTCTAAATCACTTCTATATTTCTCAAGTTTCGTCACGTATAGAATTTACCACATACTATCATCTAATATATAATATAATGTCCGATATTATATCTTGGAAACAAATTAGTTATAGCCAAGAGGAAAAAATTATGGAATGTGTCATTAAATGGAATCATTTTCATCTTGGTATAGAAATTTCTTTGATGTAGAATTTTCATCTTCCTTACAATAGAATTAAATTGGTTTCTTCTACCAATCTATTTCAGGATTGGTTGAACTTAACAAAAAAAAAAAATAGCAGAAAAAAAAAGAAAAGATGTCAAAAGAAAATATCCATAATAATGGGATCAGTTACATATTTTTATAGTTTCATTTACAATAAAGATATTATAAGGTAAAAATCGATTTCACGTTCCATATTAAATCTTGTCAGGTTTCGTTAACATCAAAAGAAATATATGATAATGTAAATAATATTATGTTCATAATTCGCACAAGACACTGTTACTGAAACCAATAGCTGATGTCGTTAACTGATTGAATATATCTGAACGTTTGTGATTAGTAGACATTAATCACTCGCTTTCAAAAAACAAAAAATTCTGGCCAAATACAATATCAAACGAGAAAATTGATCGTATATTTTCCGTACATCGTAATGTCGCCCTATGCGCTCTTGAGGCGTAAAAGTTTAGAGCATTAGATGATACATAATAAAGGGTTATTCAATAAGAGCTTATTAATTTCAAATTTAAATAAAACAAAAACGGAGTACGATATCTAAAAATCAGGTTCGATGACACCAATAACACGTTCAATATTGTTTTGTAATGTATGATTTTGGTGGCCAATTGGTAGGTCCAAAACGTAATATATTGAATTTACCACGCAATAAATCCATTGTCTCGACAGATGTATGGCACGTTGCCATACATATCATTTTCATTAATTTTTGGAAAAAAAAATAATTATTCAAATTAATAATTCTGATTATCGAAGACTATTCGAAATATACATAGGACCCATGTTCATAATATCGAAGGCATTTTCGTACCATAAATCAATTGGACGTAACGTCAATTTACAAAGAATTTCAATTATCGAATAAGAAAATTAAACATAATGCCAACTGAAACAGCTATTCAAAACTAATACAGATTAAAAGAATGCGAATTGAATTTGTGTATAGGTGGTTCCTTAAATAACTTATTAAGGCGAAGGATAAACTGATTCTCAAAAATACTGTGATTTTTTTTCTATAAACAATTCCTTACCAAATTGCGAAATATTCGTAAATATTTACACATCGAACTTAAGTAGCATAAGTTAAATAAATCTGTCTGACACGACCAGACGATGACATCAAAGAATTCACATGGATAGGATCTTATGAATTCAACTATAGTATGACTATATACGTAGCAAACTTAACTGCCAGATTATATAATAGACGAGTATTAATAATTGAATAATTTTAGAGGCAACTGTCAGGATTAAATTATTTAGATGACAATTGTCAAACATATTGCATAATAAAGTGTTCACAATAGTTTATGTTGCAAATACATCCTGCTGATGTTTTACAACATAAATGTACATATAAAACAAATAAAAAAAAGCAATAACAACGTTAATTTCTATAATATAAGCAGTTAAATGTTAGTATATTTGCATATAATAAATGATTTACGATAATAGCCTTGCAGTATTAATGTTGTCACATACGTTTCAAATAAATTCTCTATAGAAACTAAATACATTATCATCTACTCATAATTTAATATTAATATTATGAATAATAGAAATTGAACCAAATACGCCACTAGGTCCGAAAGTAAAAAATAAAATCTAAATTTTAGATAGTAAATTCCAAATCTATATAGCAACCCTTACATTAATCGTCTCATTACATAGAATTATTTCCGTAATGTTCTTCTTTTCTGAAAATTGCTAAAATATTATTACCTTGAAAAGGAGGGAATATTATGCATTTAGATTTAGATATATTTATTCTTCAATCATCTACAAGATGCGTATTTAATTTAAAATAAAAAAATAACTGATTGTCATTAAATTCTTTCTAAATAATAAGAAGATATAAATTCTTCTTGTTACATTAAACCTTCTTCAAAATAATAATACAAAATAACTTTCATTATATTTGGAAGTATTGAAAGAATTAAAAATCGATTTTCGATGAATACAAAAGAAAAAAAAAACATTTCATATAAGTTAAAGTAAAAGAAAGCGTCAAAGTTTTCCATATATTGACTCACATAAGATTATTCAGAACAATAAAATGTTAAAAAAAAAATTCTGAAAGTTTTCACCTTATGAGAATTACTATAGCAATATTTTGAGAAAAACTTTCAAGAAGAACTACTATTAAAATCAGAACGAGAAATAAATGTTTGCAGTTCATTAATTATTATTCGAGGATCAACCCTAAGGAATGCGAAGAACTAGAATATTTTTTATCATCCAATTAAAGACAATGAACACAATAAATGTGGTGGCTATTAATTGGTCACCTTTATAATAAATAACAAGAATTTATCTCTGATCTCTCCATAGATAATCTTTTGCTTTGTGCTGGGGTGCTTTTAAAATATCACACGTCATTAATGTTTCAAAGATGAAACTAATGAACCTTGGATTGGCGATGACATACCACCATAAAGGCGATGACGTGTCACCTTGAAGGCGATAACATGCCACCTAGAAGGCGATAACATGCCACTTTGAAGTCGATAAAATTAGCAGAACAAAATATAATTGTATCAGACACACCTTGACCTACACTTAAACATTTACATTCGTTCAATGATATTATAATATAAGTGTTTCACTGGAATCAAATATGTTGTAAAAAGTAGCTAATAACTTATGCGTACAGTGATAGTACTAAGAAGCAATTTGTATACTGGACCAAATGATAAGGGTGGATGGATAAGTCTTTAGAATAACGCCATCTATGAGTCACTAATAACAACTTCTTTTGGTTTTTCATTATTCTTTGTGTCACATTTGATTAATTAGTTTCTTAGAATCCATGTCTCAATAAGTTCGTAGGATGACATATAGATGGCACCACTATTGACAAATCCAAATGATCTTCAGTAATTACCAAGTTTTAAACGATACGTGTCAAAATTGTATGGCAATCTGACAAAGGAAGAAATTGTGAAAAAACAACCACAAATAAAGAAGGATCTGTCTCACAGCGATTACTACCTGTTTGCAGACCTAAAGAGAATGCTCCAGTGAAAGAGATTTGGCTCCAATAAATAAGTGATTGCCGAAACTGAAAGGTATTTTATGACCAAAAATAAATTGTTCTGATGTTAGAGAAGTGTCGGAATGAATGTATCACTCTTGAAGGAAAGAATGTTAATGAATATATTTTCCTTAAAAATTGTTATTTTATTGATCATCCTACGAACTTATTGGGTGATGCAAGAAACATTTTAGATTTATTCAAAACAGAACATAATATGACTTTTTAAAGAAAATTGTTAGTACAAGGTTTTGTAAAAGCAATTTTGATGTTTTTAAAATATGGAAACAAATCAATATCATGCAGTGATTAAAAAATACTTTCATTTAAAAAGTTTAAACATAAAAGAAATCATATATAAGATGAAAAAAGTGTTAGGTGAACAAGTACCTTCAAATGCAACCGTTTATAATTATGTAAATAAATTTAAGCGTGGCCACACAAGCACAAGTGTTGCTGAACGTACAGGACAAAAGTGACAACACCAGAAATGGTCAAAAAAATCTATGAAATCATTGTAAAAGACCGTCGTATAAAGTTGCGTGAGATTGCTGACATTGTAAGCCTCTCATACGAACGTGTACACATCACACTCGAAGAATTGCATATGAAAATGCTGCAGCAAGATAAGTGCAACGTTTGTTAACAAATGATCAAAAAATTAATCGAATGACCATTTCCATGCAATTTTTGAAAATGTTTAAGCGTAACCCAATTAATTTTATGCGTCGATTCATAACGGTTGATGATCCATCAAATACACGCCAGAATTAAAACAACAGCCAAAACAATGGGTAGGAGCTAAATCAAGTGCTGAATTCTACATTTACGTCGTTTTTAGTTTCATTCGTGAAATTCAACTCTTTTATTAAAATCCATTAAAATATTATTTTATGACATAACAATATTGTAATAATTTAGGGGATGGATCTCATCAGGACCAGTGTATGTATCAAAAGTTAATAAAAAAAGAACAAAAAGACTGTTACTTAAATAATTAAAAATAGAGAAGTTTAAATTAAAGTTAAGTAAAACTTTTTATTTTAAAGAAAATATTTTTTATGAGGGTAGGAAGTGATAACACATAGTGAAGAAGCATTAATAATCAATATAGCAAGCTATTATAAATATTATATATTCTTATACACCTACTATTTATGGTTAAATATTTATAACAAAGAGAAAAATCAGAAAACCATTCGTGCAGAAGCAGATATATACTAACTCAATTTTTTTGGGTCCAGTTTTTATAGAAAAGGTGAAATAATTGAATTCTTTAAGAGAATTACCTAAAATTGTATACCCTCATATATCCATAAATATAATTTTATTTCATACATCGTAGCCATTGAAAAATATTCGAATTTTATGACTATACTTGTAGATATTAAGATATTTTAAAAATTTTATCAAAATCTTTCAAATACAACACTAACAATAAATCATAGTTTAAGTTAGTATCATAATCATGAAGTTAAAATGCATCCAAGTCGTGATTGGAGCGTCTCTAGCCGAATATGACCCGCTACCATATCCTAGCTTCAATTTAGAGCCAATGAAAATCACTACAACATGGCTATTGTGCTGAAATTAGTAACGCAATAACCTATGCTATTATCGTTGCCAATTCGATGATAGAGCTGAACATAAAATTGGTAACATTCAAAAGTAGTGGAATTTGATTTTATATTATATGATAGAATTGAAGTATTTTCAAGATCTGCATAATGATACATGAGTAAGCCTCTTATTTCACAGCATACATTGAACTAAAAAAAACATATGAAAAACAAACACCAATGCGATATTGAAAAAAGAATGTTACTTGTACAGGAAATTATGATCCTGTATTGCTTTGTATTGCTTTCTATGTACTTAAAACGAAAAAGTTAAATTGATCGCGAGCTAGAGATTATGTGGACCGACTTCAAAACAGTTTGCAAACAGAAAACAAAATAATATATTGGTTTTTCAAAAGGTTCTTTATGCATAATCGAAAATCAAATTTAGTGGTGTGGAACACCGAGGTACAGATATATAATTGATAATCAAACTTAGTGGTGTGAAACACCGAGGTTCAGAAAACATCATACAAATTACAGTTCGTACAACTACTCAACTGGAAGTTTAAAATGCTGTGCAAAAGAAGAAGCAAAATAAGGTAGTTGATTCAGATGATATCCCATATAATATATGGAAATGTCTAGGTGCTATTGGCTGGTCTATGATTAACAAATTTATTAAACAAAAAAAAGGAGCTGCAATGCCAAATTCAGGGAGATCATTTAATATGAAATACAATACTAAAATCCAACATACATACATTCATCCAACTTCCTTTAATAAAAAAAATTTAAATAATTCGGATCCGTTATCAAAACAATTATGTAAAAGGAAAGGTGTATGAAACTGTTATTCGATCAGCAAAGACTTACGGTCCTGGGAATAAAATTATAAACAACCGAGATGAGAAAGTTAATATGGTCACCAGAGTAGCATTGAAAGATGGAATTAAAACAATTTAAAAGTTGCACTTATTACCATTATAATAAAGTAATATTATAATGGTACACTGTCATTTGTCGTTGCTAATATGCATTTAATTTAAAATGTAATTATAATTGAAATCTATCAACTGGAGAATATAGGATCAATTATAAGTTATACATTTAAAATATGCCAGTGGAGTACCTAGCATCTGTTTAGTTTCGATTACACGTCATTACTGAAATATATCGTAATCGAATTACAGGTGACACAGCGTAGAGTTAAAGATTGGTTCAATAATCTCGATGATAGTCGACCGCACTAAATTCGTCACTTGCTATCTAAATGACTGTAACATTGGATATTCAGCAATTGCATAGCACAATTAAATTAAATATTTACAATTAAAAAAAAGTATGTCAAACGACTAATTTATTGTAATTTTAATTGTTTACTATTTTTGACAAGATATTTTTTATCTTACCCACTGCTACTCGGTAGATTACTAGTATCCATTTATCAATTATAGAATTTATGTAACTATTAAATATAATTTGATTTGATTGTGCAATGAAAATTTAAAACGAAATACTCTACTCACATCTCCTATTGATTGGTTAAACGTATATATACTAATTTAAGTTTGTGTATCTACTTATAGTCGTGTCTATGAAATATTATCATTAAAGACGACACCTTTGTGATTACTTTAATTATCAATAAAACATTGATAATCAAAAAATGCTTTATTATGATAAAAATATACTCGTATGTACAGAGTATAATAGTAACATTTTCTTATATTCGTAAATAACACTTTTAATACATTTTAAAAAACTTTAAAACAAAATAGGCGAATAAAAATTTAATAGTTAAATAAAAAAAAAAGCTAACTTGGTGGATGCAAAGCGAAGTTAGAATTACATCTCAGCAACATAGCAGATCAGTCTTGTCAACTGGAAGGCAATATCATTACATTTGATGGTATATGTAACCGGCAAATCAACATCGTGCGACGACCTCGAGGCGTAAAAGTTCAGATAATGATAATGAAATTGGCGAAAGAAACAATTTCACATTTATTGCAGTATTTAATTCGCAGATAATACTTATTGCTTTTTAAATTGTAATTCTTCAGGACTTTGTATCTTAGTTCGGAATTGCTTTTAAAAAAAGAGTTACGATCAATTGAGATCCTTCAGTATAATAATCAGTTGTTTTTTTAACAATATCGATTCATTAAAATTTATTCATTCACTTAACATTTTGCGTACATTGTGTGTTCGATAAATCACTATTCTTATCAATTCTAAGTTCTGAATTGATCGATTTGTCAATTAAGAGAAGTGAATATATACTGTACTCTATATTAATTTAAAAAATAGTTACATACTAATTAATCAATTGTTAAATTAATCATAATTTTTTTAAACATTTATAAATATATATTTGTATTTGGAATGCGCATCTTAACGAGTTATCTGTGATAATTTTTGATAGTAAATTTTGTGAAGTATTTTAAAATCAAACCACAAATTTTGTAGAAGAAAAAGATAAATAAACACTTAAATATTAGTTTTGTAATAGACATTTGCAGTATTTTAAATAAAAACAATAATTTTAATAAATTATGGAGAGTAATTGAAATAAAAACATGCGGTTGGAGTCTCAAATAAAACCCACATATTCCATAATAATTAAGATAATATTATAATTAATAAATGTAATTATGAAATATAGCCAAAAATTGCAATTTATAATTATAATCCAACTTAAATGATTATGGAATCATTAAATAGTAGAATTAAATATCTTTAGATTATGCAATATTTGCATTATTTTAAATAAAGAAATCCAAGATGTTTTTGAAAACATCAACCAGTTATTTATAGTTACGATTATAATCAAGTCTTAATTGCAAATATTTTAAAATCTAAGATTTTACACAAATTATCAAATTTAACGTATATAAGATTTAAATTTTAAAAACTCTCTTTTTCGAAGTTAAGTTTTATATCTAACAGAATTGCTGAAAAGCTTTTTATTTCTCATATCCTTTTTTCTCCTTAGTTATTACCGCAGTTTATATTAAATTCACATTTCTTTTTTTTATAATATTAAAAAATTATAATTTATTATTTATATTTGATTTTTTTTTAAGGAAAAAATTATTATAAATATATAAACAAATTAACACTTACTTCGTTTCATCAATAAATACAGCCTCGAGTACTCGAGCTGCATAATGTAGATTCTTTTGTAAAATTTCTGCCGAAATTTCACCACGTTGCAAGAGCCGTAAAAGGCATCGGAGCCTAAAAATAGACAAATAAAACCCTAAAATAAATCCATTGAAATATTTAGAATGTGAATTAATTGTAAACTAATATGGGGAAAATAATTGCTACGTCATATTTTTGATTATGCAGATTTTATTTCCTTTTTTATCTCTTTACGTTTGTTCTATTTTTCCAATTGACAATATTCTGTTTTTATATTCTGATATGTGCTCTTACAATGGAGTTGTTAAATATTTTGTGTATTATCTTCGCAGTGATATCACTAATTTATTCCTTTCTTATGACCATGAACATTTTTACTAATTTGCCTCAATGCCAGATTATTTACCAAATTGTTGTCTTATATAATCATTCTGTAGTTGAACAATATTAGTAGGCTTCGCAGTGTTAAGTTCGTTTTACATATTCGCCCGTAGTATAATTCGAATTATTCTAAAAAGTAATCACCGTAAACGTTTGTGCATCTAAAGCTACTCTAGCTAATTGCTGCATCAATTTTAACTGTTATAAAATATTGATATACTAAAAAATATTGATTTCAGTTGATAAATCATGCTTTTACTGCTGAGAAATAAGCCAACTGTGCTATTATTATCCATGCCACTCAGATTTTCAGAGAACAAAAGCATTTCAATAGTAGATGTAAAGCTCTTTCTTAGATTTCATTCCACCAAATCTCGTATATCCCAATAGCCTCAAGTTTATATATCTTAAATGCCTCTTGTGCCTCCTACGTCCGTTCAAGCATCGTTCTAACATACCAGGTTAAAAATCTATTTCTTATATTTCAGTAAGTCGAGAATGTCAAGAAGTCAGAAACGTATATAAATTGAGGACGAGCTTCTGCGGGGACACCACGTAAAGGATAGAGATAATTTTATTTAAATGTTTAGTTTTGTGTATTAATAAAATTTTGTCATCAATGAAGTTTGAACTCCGGTATACGCCGCAACAAAATAGTGCTTTACCAACTTCGATTATAAAGTTTAATTTCTAAAAAAATTTATAATATTTGTATAACTTAAGTTTACCTTAATGCGGCCTTGTCACATGCATCTGGTGTATCAATGGCAGGTAAATTTTCTGTATTTAAATCAACATTAACTACCGTATCGTCATCGTTAACAACCGTTTGCAATGTGGTCGCTTGCATATTCTCGAAATCACCGGTAAAACTAAAATTTTCAATAGTCGTCTCAAATGGTAAATCTTGATCCTGTGGACTATCTTGAGAGTGCTGGTGCAAATTTTCTTTCTTACTATTCGTCCTGCGAACAATCGTTAAAGATCCTGGTTCTGTAAAATAAATAAGACTTTAATTAGCGAAATAATCTTTCTAAAATTTATGAGCTTAAATTAAGTTAATTTATTGATTAAAAACAAAAAAAATAGAGCGCATATATAATATAGAAAAGCTGTACCAAAGATGAAGCATAAAGAAATTTGTTGCAGTACAATTTATTATTATTGTCTCAATATCATTTCATATGTACATTAGCTGCAGGATATGATTACCTTTGGTGGGAATGATGAAATCAAGTCTTTTGATGACACCATTACATGGAATACGAATGAGGGTTCACATATTCAATTTTTTTTTTTGTTGATAACTTAGAGTCTAGGAGCATAGGAAAACGACTGTAGCGAAGAAATGAACTCTGGAGTGTAATTTTGCAGAAATCATTATGTTAAATGAGCCTTTTGAAGCGGTTTCGAGTTCAGCTAAAATGTTCCGGGTGATAGGAACTAAATTGTAAGTATGTATACCGAACATATTAATATTCTTAAATTTTGTGCTTGTTGTTAATAAATTAAAGTCAATGGTAAGTACATACCAAAATTCTCTTTTACAACACACACATTATTCTAAACTATTTAATTAGCTTTTTTGAATGTAAATTTGCAAACATATGCTTAAAGGGATGAATACATAACTTAATTCGAATTTGATGAAAATGTACATACAAGGAAGGATTTGTGGTTTTATTACAAGCAGTATCTCATATTTGATTTGTAATGCTAAATTTAATGTGGTTTATCAATGGTTTAATCGTATAAATCCAATTTACAATGTGTTTTCTGTAACATTTTACATATTTCAATGATATCAAGAAATGTGCTCGGATGTAAAATTTATAGAACAAACAGAATTTTACAATTCACATAAATTTCAAATTATTATTTAATCATCGATCGAAGCAAATAGTAATCGGATGGCACAATGTTTGGTGAATATTGCGGATGACCCAAAACTTCTCATCCACTATTTGACAAACACGTAGCATTATAGTGTGGCGCAATGTATTTTTGCCTTTGACGTTGACGTACCAAGTTAACCGACGTTTTCTTGCGCTTTGGATTATCATAACGGACCCATTCATCACCGCCAGTGACGATTCGATGCAAATACGACTTTTTGGCGAGCAAGCAACATGCAAAATCATTTTTCCTTGTCTCTTGCTTTCGAATCGTATGGCACCATTCGATACATCGTGTTTTCGATAGAGCATCGCTACCATAAATGTTTTCAAGCAAGCGATGACTTTCGGTAGTGTTTTTCTTTGCAAAATAGTTGTGCAAAAAAATTTCCCGCAACAGCTGTTTTTTTTTCTTAAATTTTCGAAATTTTCCATTGTTGACAAAAATACGATAATACAACACGAATTTATTTTCACAACTGATTTTGACTGACACATATCATCTATCATCATCATCTAAACCTTTACTCCTTGAATATTTCAGTAGAGTGTTGCATAAATCCCCAGCTACCTAGTTTGTTGTTGAGTTGTTTTTTGAACCAGTCGACAAACACAATATTAGCACCATCTTTTTAGCCCCGATCACACGCCATATTACTAACATATACCGTGATCGAGTTACCGGTGATAGTAAAGATTGGTTGAGTAACCTCGATGACAGTCGGCCACTTCATTCGTCACCTGACTGACACATATAACCCATTCAAATTATGTATATTTCAATAACTTGCTAAAACGCATTTATATGCGGTGCCAACTAACGTTAAAAAATCGTTTAAAAATTGAGCTCCCAACTGAAAGCTAATGATGAGAATCCATTGCCTCAAATTTTGACAACGAATCAGAACCATTATAATTCGACTATTTATTATTTTATCATTACCAATTTAATTCCATACGATGTCCGAATATCCTAGAATTGGTTTCATGAACAAAAACTTTATCCATCTGTATACTGAGCAATTGGTATAGATAATATGTTACATAAACTAAGCATCACCGTTGAATAATCTGTATTTTACATAAAATACATCAACGTATAGTCTTGATTGATAGCATTTTGAATTAATACCGTCTATGTGTAAGAAGTTTTATAATATGATACAATGCAGTTCTATAACCTCTGACATGACAATTAAATATTCAAACTTTAAATTTTCTCAAACATCCCTAAAACCATTCATTAATTAATTAAAAACATACAGTGCTATTATCCATAATCCATATTATTGTCATAATAATTATGGCAAGTATTATATCCTTTATTTTATCATCAAATTCTATTTAATTAAGCTATTCTTTGAATTAAATGGAAAAATAATCTTGACACGTCATCATCAGCATCATCATCATCCTCCCATTCAACTTTCAATAACATTATCCAGACTTTTGGTTATTAAATAACAATTCGCATTAAAGCTTTGTATATGCGGGAGAGACTATGAGTATAAATAATAGCACCCCAAGAAAAAAAAAAAAACAAAAAAAAAAGATCATAAATACCCATTTAGTAATTCTAAATGGAGAATGATAGGACTTTGATATATAAAAAAAGGATATAATTATTTTATAGAGATATTTAATGTAAGATTTTCTTTATATGGTCATATTAGTATAAAGTCGCCACATATAACAAAATGATACTCTCCCTTTGACACATTACTTAATAATGGGGTTATGAAAGATTTCTATAAAATCAGTATATGAAATAATCAACTTAACATAAGAGTAGTACTTACAATTTAATATCACAATCTTAGTAAAATTGGAAAACGTTTTGTTACTGCAAATGATATAATCTGATGTAGCTTACCGTAGCTTGACAAGAATTCCAAAATTCAACTCTATAGTTTAGCTTGTCAACTTGAATTTTTGTGTCAGTTGTCCAATTGTAGCAAGACAGAACTGGAGAACAGGTGGTAAAAAGAAGTGGCCAATTTAACCTATTTTGGTTGCTCACCTTATATTAACTATATTTCGTCGGTACTACTGTAGACATAACACAGTAAATGCCAATTTTATGGAATTTCATCGTGGACAGTGTTATGTAAATGAGAATGTATAGCATGGACTGGTGGTAATTGAATTGAGAATTTTATTAGTGGTAAAAATGATTATAAAACCTATTGACTTTAGGTGATTGGGAAGGAATATACAGGAAGATTAAAATAGGATTAACCGAAGCACGTCAGCATTGAAAAATTATAGAATAGAGCGGAGCACCGGATGAAAATGTCGATTTGTAGTCACTCCATAAGTGATACTTGTGATGTTATAATGGTATAACAAATTTCGTAAAATGGATCCCTTTAGATTATCGATTGTAATGTTTACAAGTGCAGTCTGGAGGGAAGGATTATCGAGGTATAGAGTGAGAGGCGCTTTATAATGTTAATTGATATGGTGATTAAGGCTTTAAGAGTAGGTTCAGACAAAATTAACCCGCTCACATTCATATAAAATGTAAGACTTAGTATGTACACTGTTGATTTTGTTCAATGTTATAGACTAGATCCATGGGTGGTACGATCCACTACCGTAGTTATCAAATAATCTTCCATTGTGTATTCTGGATATTTAATTTTGTGGTCTATCGATTCACTAAATCTGGTGGGTATTCTGTCACAACGCCTGATGATGGGGCTATCGAAGTGTCTGATTGATTGTAAAAATTTTAGCGCCTATTCAACCATGTGATTCTGTATATTCTTCCTAACCTACAATTGCTGATGTAACTTTTTGTTAAGTTTACTGGTTTTCCTTAATATTGGGACCATGGCGTGTTGGGATCCAAAAATCCTTTTTGAATTTCGTCCAAATATGGCCTGAATTTTGTGAGTGTTTGTGAATCTTACACCGAAACATTTGAAGCTATTAGTATTACTAAACCTATTGCCAGTTAAGTTAATATTGATATTCCTTCTAGTTGTAACGAATGGTCGTATCAAGCGACCAGTACCTTTAAATGCTATTGTGTCACATTTGGAATAATTAATTTTTAGTTTACACAATTGCGTCCAATCGTTTATAGTTCTTAAGTGCAAGTTGAGAATATTTGAGACAACAGTTACATTAGAATGTGTTGGAAGTATCAGAATGTCATCAGCGTATACAATTTGGGCAATCGGGTGTACCACCAAAGTGTTTGATGTGAAGCAGCAAATAGAAAAATAATGCAAGACATCTATGTAGAGTGTGTTCAAGTTGGAGGCACAGATCGAGCTCTGAATTATTTCAGCCGTAATAGTGTGTGAATTAGAAAGGTATTCTCGTTTGCAAAATCAACCCTGAAAACTACATTTGTGAGGAAGCGGTAAATTGAGTGTAATAAGTGATCGTTAAAAGCTTAGATGCGTTTTATTTAAGGAATTAGCCATATGCTCAAACAGTGTAAAAACATTTTCACAGTCACAATGGTTAGTTATCGGTCGGATATTGGCGCTATCACCATCTATAATATGCTAACCAGTGCTAGTGGAGTAACCATTTCTAAATCTTATTTGTGAGGCATAGAAACCATATAAAATATTGACTGATCTTTTGATTTATCTGTTTGAATATCTATCAGGGTTTTGAATATCAACCAGGGGTTTGAATATCTATCTAGGGTGTTATATGTACAATATATAAAACGTTCAGATTTTGTTCTTATCTACACTATTTGGAAGGTGGCATAGAACCAATAAGATAGTAGCTAAGTATCCCTTTATGCATTACGCAGCGCTCCTATTACGTTTCAATTATGTTAGAACCGAACGTCATTACTGACAATATAGTCAGATAACATAACAAAATCATTTGGATGTGATTAATTCTTGGTTCTGAAATCCAAAATTGAATCTTCAATTTAATATTCGTTTCTAATATCGATTACAGGAATATCGTATAATATTTCTAAATTATTTTATTATGCTTATTTCATCGGTATAAATGAAGAACTAAGTTTTCTTTACGAAAATTGTTATTGTGTAACATTTAATGGTACGAGAATATTCAATAAAGGAAGAAATAATGAAATCAGATATGTATGATGGAACATTATCTTTACACAAAAATTACATAAAATACACAATACATTCTATGCTGATGAAAATGTATGAGTATGAGCATAATATGCCACAAAAGCCCAGATATATATATATTATATATATATATATATATATACTACGCATTTAGGTATAGTAAAATATATTCTGAAAAATGTTTCTAAGGACTATAATCCACCTGTTTGTATAATACTAGATGATTGAATTCAAGATATTTATGTGTCCTGCATAAATAAATTTGGGTTCAGTTATATAATAGTATAAAGACGAAACATAATATATAGGTATTATATCTATATATAGTTCGTAGTCATCTATAGTGCCAGTCATCATGATTCATGAGGAAATCTATAGCCTTTAATTCATAGAAGTTAGCTATCAAAGGTTACAAATGTAGCTGGAAATTTGATTTGCATAAATTTCAGATTTATATGCACATCTGTTAACATTACATATATAATTATCAATAGCAGGATTTGTGTGCTAATTAATATCTACTATTATGCACAATTGATTCTTTATAGACATCTAACTGTATAAAATGACAAGGTTAGGTAACGCAACTAACTCATATAAATATATTAACCAATACGCTACAAGAACGAAATATTCAACCTGATCTTCTACTATGAAAATTCCCGTCAATATAATTCAGTATATCAGTTTATCATTATATTAAATACTACAGTTTAAAGGCTCATAGATGTCAATTTTCCGTTACATGCACATATATAGCATCACATATCAATCGATGTTAGGTGTTAGTCGGCTACTCCATTCACCCACCACCAGTATATAGATAGTCGATCAAATCCCACTTTTTCATTGGAGAAAATACCGTTAAGTATGCGCCTGATGCACTTATTAACAAAAAAGAGGGAATGTTTTGTACTTTTTAATTGGGTGAAAAATGTCTCACCAACAAACTATAGGTAGCTGAAAATTTATGCACCACTGTCCCGAATTCTTTAGATGTGAATCCTGATACAACTATAATAGATTTAACATTTTCCACTCTAAAATGTCAAATATTAAATTTAAAACTCTTATCGAAGGTAAAGCTACTCCAGAAGATGATATGCACTGATAACATGCCATTTGCAAAGTTGATTGCAACTAGACGCGGCCACAGATTGCGGATAGTGGAACGGCCTCCATATGTAGAATATGGGAGTTACCAGAAAGATCGCAGACAATCAACGGTCACGTTGGAGGGTATCTGGGGTTACTGTACGGCAACAGAGACCATTCAAATCCAGTGTCCAATAACAACATAATGACCATAATTGCCGAACATGAGCGATAATACAAAAAGCTACAACAGCTTCAAATCTCGTGAAGTCAGATGTTAGTTAAGCAGGCTGCACCTTAGACTATAAATTAATACCGCTCAAAGTTGTAGGAATTTAGTCTCGGACAATGAATTGGATTCACACAACTTGACGATGTTATAAACATTTTGAAAAAAGATAACATCCAGCAAAACATAATTGGTCTTATACTGCAGATAAATAAAACACAACGCGAATTAAAGTAAACGGAACACAATGAAAACAGTGGTTTTTCTATAGGATACAGTTCCTTATCAGTTCTTTATCAACCCCATAAGAATAGTATCTGCGTCAATTTCATACCTTATTCCGTAATTATATTGCAAAATGGTGGTACATTTAAATGGAGTCTAGAACAAGAAAGTTACTTATATTTATATTTTGGGTTATACAATTGACATATACGTGATCCTAGTTTCGAGTGCCATCGCAGCGAATCAAATATAGGTTGAACAACCTGAAAATAAAATTTAACTTACTCGATAGCTGTCCATTAACCGGTGGTTGAATGTATGTACCACTGCTTTGTGTGGGACTACTGGATTTTGATCTATGATACCCTGGTCGCTCAGTGATCGTTATCGGATCCTCTTTGGATAATTTGTTTTCCGGCGAACTTGCAACTGTAAAAAAAATTAAACTTTATTTTATAATAGAGTTATAATATTGATAGAATAATTAATTATCGCAGCATTCGATAATAAAATTCGTATAAAACGAGTTTATAAAAATTGCGAAATTTCTTTCATGTATATAATTTAAAACACTATTTTGGGAACAATTAATAAACACGAGTGTAAGTGGCACGCAATAATACATTCTAGTTCATTACGACGAAGTCAATGGTGTTTGAAATTACAAACTGTTTTAATCCATCATATTTCCGAAAAAGACTATTGGTATTAGTGATAGAAAGATTGGAAACATTGATACCGGCATTTTATACTTGCATTTAATCATCATCAAATCTTCTTCCATACCGCGTTATGTATAGAGTTACCTTATATTTCTGATACCGCAGTATATACTTCATTAGTTTCGTCTTTGAAAAATTGATCTTTAGACCAACTTCTGAGCTGTATTTCACAAAGTAGATCCAATTTCACTCATGTCCGACTCAACTTGCGATAGCAAACAAATATCGTTAAGAAGTCAAGATCCACAATTCGGTGATCACCACATTAGGGTATTGCAGGCACTTGGCCAGGAATTAAATTCACTTCTGCAGTTAATCCTATATCAGACCACCACGATGTAATGAGTATTATCGCTGGCTGTAAGCTGACATTGCGATATAGAGTGGATCGAAAATAAAGGCTACAATCTAAAGAGTTATGAGATACTATGTTTCATATTGGGCATTTTTTACAATGCACTGTGGCATGATTCAGGCAGATATGACAATTTCTTTTGTTTTGACAATCATTGAAAGCAAACAATGTTTGCTTTATTTATGCTATAATGGAAAAAGTGGATATCGAAAAAAAAAAAAAATTATGTAAAAAATCTATCACAGAAATAAAAGCAGAATTTGATAAATACAATTCTGGCTCCGCTTCGTCAATTAAAATGATTTATAAATGCTTTGTTGAATTTCGTTGTAAATAATAATTTGTTTAGAAGTAATTCGAAATAATTTTTACACTAATTCATCGCTGTTGATGAAACATATAGTTGGAACCGCACATGGTGTAACATTCATCGAATATTTCGAAAAAGTTAAAACAATAACCAGGGCAAAGAAAAAATTAAGAAAAAAACGACATCATTTAGCAAAGAAAAGCAGGGTCCTTTCATCAGGATAATGTGCCAGATTTCTTTGCCGAACACGAAAAAATCTGTAGCTAGAAACAGATTTGGGCAAAAATTAGGAAGTCACCAACGAATCATATTATTTCGAAATGTTTCAAATATTGAAATATCGGTATATAAAATGGGTTTTTATTTTGAACTCAGCCTCGGTAAATGTAGTTTAATGAAATATGTAAATAGAAACAACTTTTGAATATTATACTCAATGAACCTTGCACAATTATATTCAATTTCAACAACTCTATTTTGTATATCTTTTTTGACATTTTACTATATTTTCATTATAATTTCTAATTCCCTTATAAATGACGAACCTAATCAAATAATCTATTCAATTTTGTTTCCAAAATGAAAATACTGAAAACGTAAGCTTTGTATATTTATCCTAAATGATCCTTCAAAAGCAAAACATTGGGTTAATTAACTTGTGAAACCTGATTATGGTTTTCTTATTTAAATAATAAATATATGAAATATACTCCGTATACAAATACGAAATAATACATCTATTTAAAACAGATGTACTGTTTACTTCTTACTTAATCTGTATTGACAAGTTGTCGATATATAATTTCTATTTAGTCAGTTCAATGTTAGATTGCTATTCCAGATATTATATTGTTCTGTAGACAAAAGATATCAAATATATGATGTAGAGAAATTGCCAATATACAGCCGAAGCGACAGTAAATTATTTTCGATATGGCAT
>JANSTX010004203.1:0-21172 GCA_027564355.1 Penthetria funebris
AATGTTTAATATTTTAGTAAATGTAGTAAATTTATGTTAATGTAAATTATTAGCTAAAGGAAATATAATATAATTGTTGTTTGATTATTGTGAAGAATTTACTTAAATATTTTAAGACTTTTGTCGTTTAAATGTGTAATTTAAGTGTTATCAAAAATACAAAAAAAT
Source organism: Penthetria funebris (assembly GCA_027564355.1). Taxonomy (NCBI): domain Eukaryota; kingdom Metazoa; phylum Arthropoda; class Insecta; order Diptera; family Pleciidae; genus Penthetria; species Penthetria funebris. Next base: position 169 of record JANSTX010004203.1, read on the forward strand.
AAAAAATCATTAAAAATGTTGTTAATTTCTTTTTTTATTTTTATTCCTATAAATGAATTCATAAGAAATTGCTGTGGAGATAACAAATCATACAATATATAGATAGATCTGTTACCGATTATTTGCTGATGCTTTATTACATCCATTTTATGCTAACATATGTCATCGGGAAAGTTAATATCTTCAATTTGATTCGACTAGACCCCATCGCAAACTCGTTGTTCACCTTAATCTAATCTAATTTAATCTCAAACTCGTTGTTCACCTTTGTCATAAACCACAATGTATAGATCGAATAGGAACAAGTATGGCAACAAAATACATACGTGCTTAACACCAAAATGTACGTCAAATACATCACACTAAGTTTTTCACGATGTAAAATATTTGCGAAGAACAATATGGACAATGTTCATCAATTTGGACGGGTCGCTCATAGTTTTCCATAAATTTACATGGTAAACGCTTGTCTAAAGTCGACGAACAACATAAATAATGACCCAAATGCTTCGCAATCTGCTTGTTTACATGCTTCTATCTTGTTTATCACACTCTCTATTAAATCTGTTCAACATCATTTTCAAATCAATGTTACGCTGTAAGTTTCCAGTCTACGTATTACGTGACCGGAACATCTTAATCTATTGGTACTAGGTACGTGCAATTTTTATTACTATGGAATGATCATCTAAACATTCTTGTAAAATGTAAATTCTGTATATGGTGTTATCTTTTAACAGTTCAACATTAAGAATCATAAATTATTGCCGGTGACAGTTTCACACATATTCTCCTTTACTTTTGGTTGCATTTTAAATAGATTACAAAAAAAAAAAACAAACGTTTCTTACATCAATACACAATTGTATTTCTTAATAATATAAAATAAGTTCAATAACTTATATAATACATTTGTTTTCTGTACAAGTTTGTTTACATTAAGAATATTCTTTCCTTTTGTTCTATGAAAAAAATAAAATAAACATACAATAACATAGAGATTAAGATAGAACACCTACCTAATTAAACATACAGAATAATTAATTAACACCGCTTTTTGTTCAATCCGTAGTATGATTGCAATCATTTTTTATTTTATTTTTTGAATGTTGTGCATTTAGACTGAAAGGTTGAAAAATAATTGAAAATAAATTTTATTCGAAATTTTCGTCCAGCCATGATTTGCTAATTAACCACATTCCTAATATTCTTTTTTAATAAATTAAAATAATTTCTTAATTGTCTGATTAATAATTGGTTAAAATAAAAGGCTCGTTAAAATAATAAAAACAATATAATCATCAAATAATCAAATAATAAAATGGAATTTCAATTGTTATTATGCCATTTGAATGGTACATACTATATAGTGAGTGTCCAGTAGTAGTCTATATATGAACATTTTATTTAATATAAATTGATTTCTTCTTCGGTTATAAAACTTATTAAGAATTGGTGGTCATTAGCAAATCATATTTTTCTGGCATATTATATGATTGGTCGATACAATACATTGTACTTAGCCTTGTTTATTAAAAAAATTATCAGCTGCTTTTCTCATTGCTGTAATAATAATATTCTATTTAGTGAATAAAATCTCACTATTAAACAATTTTTGTGTGTATGTGATTTTTTTTTTTTTTTTTTGTTAATTATTTAAAAAATGATTTTAAGCTTCACAATTTTTACAAAATTAATTTGAAAATATTTTCAACAGTTTCATTAAATCCTTTTTTTTATGTTTATTATATAATTTTAATATACAACAAGCGGTTCAATATTTTTTTTTTTGATTCTAAAATTCAGTTCACATTATAACGTTAGAACATAAATAACAAGTGAGCTCAATACTAGGGGTTTAGTGTGATAAGAAATCATGATTATTTTTGTGTTAAACGTTACATATAATAAAGATAAGTTCGGTTGCCTAATTCAAACAAAATTGAAAATAAATACTTAAGCAAAAAACGATTAGAATTAAAATCAGTGATAAAATATGATTTACATTTAATGTGTTGGCACCATATATCATGATTTTTTATTGTGCGAATGTAGTTTATATATACTAAATAATAAATAATTTAATGGTAGTGAATGGAGTAGTTAACTAACGTATTGAGATAATTCAATCTATATTTTTGTATTATCGGAAACAAGCTCACGTATATGAAATTTTTATGACTTATGATCTTAGTCAAAAAAAATATAGGTTTTAATGTCTTGTTTGTAGACTTGTTAAATAAATATCTCATCAATACACTCGATTGGTGTGGTTTTTCGATTGACCTTGTGTATACGAAAAATCGTTATGCTGCTCTATTTGTCCTTAAATATTATTGGGTTAAACAATAAAATGGATTTTTTTTTTAAAAACTGTTAACAATATGTTTAAGAAAAAAATTCAAAAAAGAAATTCAGTTGTTTGTGTTTCAATTTCATTAAAATCTAAATCTGTATTTTGCTAATTACTCCGAAGTAATTATTTATAATTTAAATTTTAAATAATATTATATTAAACATAATCCAAAATTATAAAATTTAATATAATAATATATGTATTTTTAAACACAAAACAAAAGAAAATAAAAAATTAAAAAATAATTATAACCAACCTATAAAATGCAAAGTAATGTTTGTTGAAGCTTACAATCATTTTAAGTTCTTCCCACCTTTATTTTCATTCCAATTACGACACATAAGTCAATTGTGAAGTGCACTGTGTGTGATATGATGATTCTTTTCAACATTTATGCCATTCGTCTGAAATTAATGTAGAAAAATAAGTAGTAAAAATGAAATCACTTATGTCCGGAAGGTGTTTTTCTTTTATTATTATTAATTTTTAGAATATCCTATCAGTCTCTGTTTTGTGTTTTATATTTTCTTTAAATTTAAATTACAAAATTATTCATCAGAAACAAAATAGAAAGAATATCAATATGAAACATATTAAATTAATGTTTGTTTTCTTTTTTTTTTTTTTTTTTTATATAAAATCAATAGTAATGTTATGTATTATAAATAAAAATAATTTAAAATTAATTAATAAAATAAAATTACTGATACAGACATTTTTATGTGCATTTCTTCATTTGGTTTTTAAATTTCTTCATCCCAAGCATTTTGTGAATTCAAATGACATGTTGAGCAAAACTCAAGTGATACTTTTTTCTTTGAAATATGTAGACATATACCGGGTTCTTCGTAGTCATTCTTATGTGATGGTGATGTTGTAACATTATCATTATTATTATCATTATCATTAATGATAACATAATTATGTTCAGAATTAATACTACTTATTGATAAATTATCATCATTATTAATTAATGTAATATCATTATTAAGTAAATGTTCCCAATTTTCTAATGACGGTATACTATTGGCAATTGTTAACGAAGATGACGGTATTGGTGATGACGATGATGATGATGATGATGCAGGTGCAATATCAATAAAATTATTGAAATCTGTAAATGAAAAATTATTTTGTGGAATTAATGCAGATGAAGATAGAAATGGATCATCAAATAGATCTTGTACTACTGTACCATTTCCATATTCAAATATTGACGATACTGGTGATAATATTGGATTTGTTGATTTCTTATTTAAAATAAAATCATTATTGATATTTATGTTCTCATAATCAGATCCATTTACCGATGATGAATCCTGTTGATGATAGTTTTCTTGTTGTTTTGTCGTAACAAAACTCAATACAGATGATGTAATTGGTGTCCTATTAAATTGTATTGTTTTTAATAGTGACATAATTTCGGTTTTATTTGCCAATATACTTCGTAAATATAAACTTTCATCTTTTAATTTCTTTAATAAGCAATTTTTTTCCTTTAATTCTTTTTTATATTTTTTATTTTCAAATAATTTTATTTCAAGTTTATGTTCCAATTGTGAAACATATTGTTTTTTCTTGAGACGATTTTCACGTGCCATTACAGCATTTCGATTTGAAATTTTTGGGTTTGGTATTCTTCTTGGCATACGTTCGATATGCGATGATTGTGGTAGTTCTTCATCACATTTATTGTATGATGTAAAATTATGAAATACTGTATTGTTGCGATTATCATTATTATTATTATTATTACGTAGATTAATCGAAGACGTTTGTAAACGTTTTGGATTACCTTTATGATATTTTTGTACACCATAATCATTATCATCAAATGAATCATCGTAATCGCTATTTGATGAATTATTTTGATCAAAATTATCAGCAGGCATTATTGCTATTGATTCATCCATTTTATGTTGCTTTGGCATTGTTGTATTGTAGTAATGTTGAATAGGGGGGGTTGATTGCAAGCAGCTCGGTCGTTGTTACGTTTGATGTTTGTTTGTTTTTTAAGTTGATAAGAAACAAGAAAATTTGCTAATTAAACTTGTCAAATATATACCTTTTCTTTTGTACTTACTATTATTATTTGTAATAAATAATTTTCTTTTTATTTGTCGTTAATGCCTAATGATGTATTAAACAAAAAAAAAAAAAATTGTGAAAATTTTCAGTAATTCACTCACGCACAGCGACAAAATGAACGATGACAGCAGAAATTTTCGTATTTCGTATTGTACTAATTTTCAGAGTTAGTTCATTTCTGTTTTTTTTTGAAATATGTATTTCTTTTATTTTTTATAGAAAAATTTTTCGAAATTATTTTTTTTAGTCTATTACAATATAACAAATATAAGATTCTATTTAAATTTTAGATAATTAAAGTAATAATAAATATTTAGTATTTATAAATTACAATTTTAATAACATTTATTGTGAATGATTTATGTTTTAGCGTAACATTTTATTAATTTTAACAGTGTTATTTATATTCAATAAATGTCAATTTTAATAATGCATAAATCACTAGCGGCGTAGGCTATATAGTATAAATAATTAAATTAAATTATGTAAAACAGTTTTAAGTTTTAAAATGTAAAAATTAATTATTGTAGGAATTCAAGTATCTTGTTTTTATATTTATCTAGATGGTATTTGCATTAAAATGATTCTTTTGTTAATTGTTTGGTTATGTTGACATGCTTCATAATAAATATTTCATTTAAATCTTAGAGAAGAGATGTGTTCTGATTTTAATTGTGTCTGTACAAGGGAAAATAATCGACCTAATCGCCTGAAATTAATATAGACTAATAAAAACAATTGTATACAAATTAGATAAAGTTGCGCTTACATACCGGAATATGAGTTGTTAAATTAACTACATTTATTAGTCAGTCTTGACAAATCATTTACAGTGACTTGGTGGAATACGGAACAGAGCAGTGTTACACTATAATGGCAATTTTTTTTTATTATTTATTTACTTATGAGATTAGATAAAACCAATCATGGATTCCTGACCATAAATGCTTGCAATATATTCAAGTGGTGACCACCGGTAATTTAGTTAAATATTAACATCTATTCAAACATGGGCAAAAATTACAAGGGGGGCGAAAGGGATGTTGTTTGGCATCTAATTCAGAAATAATATTCAACTCGACCAATTTCGGCGATCGAGTGTTTGCATATCTTGTTCTGCGCTGAAATACTTAATTACATGTTCGTTGACGTTTTATGCTCCTACAAGGAGGTTGAGATGATAATAAAGGTCAATTCCATAGTAGAAATATCGTAGCTTTAGAACGTTTAATGACCTAAAAAAACATATATTAATGTATGTATCGTGTATCTCACACGCAACTTGGAATTATTATAAAATTGTAAAGTTTTAAGTTTTACAAATATTCTCTCAATTCTGTTTAATTCTACTAAATTAGTTGGCTCCATTCGTGTAAAAAATAATTAAAATGTTAAATATCAATCGAATAAAGTGTATTATAAATTACAACTATAAAATAAAATATTTTGTTAATCGAGCTTATTCAACTGTAATTAGTCAGGAGAATATACGAAATATTGGTATTTTAGCTCATATTGATGCAGGTAAATGATCGCGTATTACATTTTTTAATAATCAAACATCCATAATATTGTATTAACACAATGTTTATTTCATTTGAACAAAAAAAAAAAAAAAAAAACAGGAAAAACAACCACAACCGAACGAATGCTTTTCTATTCTGGAAAAATACGTATCTTAGGTGAAGTTCATCATGGTAATACAGTAACAGATTGTTTGGCACAGGAACGTGCACGTGGCATTACAATTTGTAGTTGTGCCGTTACTTTTCCATGGCATGAACATCGTATAAATTTATTAGATACACCGGGACACATTGATTTTACAATGGAAGTTGAACAATCATTGGGTGCCGTTGATGGTACAATTGTAATTTTAGATAGTTCGGCTGGTGTTGAACCACAAACAATAACCGTATGGGAACAAATTGATCAACATAAATTACCACGTATAGTATTTGCAAATAAAATGGATAGACATGATGCTGATTTTAATCGTTGTTTAAATGATTTAAAATTTAAATTAAATTGTATTCCAGTGCCATTACAATGGCCAAAATTTAGTGATGCAAAAGGTTTACAAGGTAATTGGTTTTTGTTTTGTGGTTTTCGTTTTTTTCATATTTAAATAATAAAATTTAATAAAAGCATTTCAGGAATTTTAGATACATTGAATTTAAATGAATTAATATTTGATAAGACAAGTGAAGGTAGAACATTTAAAAGAATACCATTAACTGGTAAAAATTTAGAAGAAATGCAACAGAAACGAAATGAATTAATTGATTTAGTATCTGGTTATGATGATGAATTAGCAAATATTATTATAGAAAATAATAGTTTAGATAATTTAAGTAATGCTATGATTTTGAAAGCTATTAGAAGAGCAACAATTAATCAAAAAATAGTACCAGTATTATTGGGTTCAGCATATAAAAATAGTGGTGTTCAACCTTTAATGGATGCGGTCATTAATTTTCTTCCGGCACCAAATGAAAGAAATCAGATTTTTGATTGTTTTGGGTAATTTTTTTTTTTTATTTATTTTTTCTATTTATATTTATTTTCTATTAATATAATATTATAAATGGTTTTTATGTTTATTGTATGGTGTATTCATAGTTCTGATTTTGTTGGGAAAATATTTAAAGTAACACATGATAAACAAAGAGGACCATTAAGTTTAGTAAGAGTTTTACGTGGTAAATTACGTAAAGGTGCAAGAGTAATTACATCAAATGGTACATCAGAAGTATTACAAAGAATTTATGAACCATTAGCTGATGAATATCGAGAAATTAATGAAATTGGATATGGTGATGTTGGTGTTTGTTCAGGATTTAAAGTAAATTATTTTAACTTATCAAAATGATTAAATTAGGATAATACTGACTAATATCTAAGTTACACAATCCATGTTTACCACTATGTTGTGTTACCGACAACTCTATTTAATGTATTAAGTATTTGTAAAGAAAAATAAATAATAGCCAATCAACATTATTTCAGACAACAACAACAGGTGATTTAATTGTATCAAGTATGGCATCACTTAAATCAGCTAAAAAAAAATTGAATAAAATCTATGAAAAGCAACAAAAAAATGCAAATGTTGAAAACGTTGATGGCAGTTACAATGACGATAATGATGATGATGAAAATTTTGATTTATTAACAAACGTATTTGGTTTACAACCGAAAATTCCGGATGCAGTGTATTTTTGTTCAATTGAACCACCAAGTTTATCATATCAATTACCATTGGATAATGCATTAAAACAATTACAACGTGAAGATCCAAGTTTACGTGTAACATATGATGAGACGACAATGCAAACCGTATTAGGTGGTATGGGTGAATTACATTTGGATATAATAAAATCAAGAATATTAAGTGAATTTAAAATTGATGCTGAATTGGGACCACTGCAAATTGCTTATAAAGAAGAATTACAAAATAATACAAGAACAACATTAACATTGGAAAAAGAAATTGCTGGCAATAAACAATTTGTATTTATTGATCTGTCATTGGTTAAAGATGATAGTGAATGTAAATTTAGGTATTGTGTTTAATGTTTTGATCATTTTATTTTATGTAAAATAATTCACTTTTTTTTTTTTTGACACTATAAAAGTTTAGATAAATCACCAGAAGCCACTGAAAGTTTACTATTGATTCGGCCACGATTTATAAATACAGTTAAAAAAGGTGCAATTAGTGCATTAGATAGAGGTCCACGTTTATCAGCAAAAGTAATGAATACACAAATTATTTTACATGGTTTAAAGATTGGTAAAGGTACAGCTGATTCATTTATAATGGCAGCAACTGGTCAATGTGTACAAAAGGTAATGATTTTTCTATAAAAGAAACGGATTACTTTGAAATTTATTAAATGTTTCTAGATTCTCTTAGCTAGTGGTTGTAGACTTTTGGAACCAATTATGACATTACAAATTGTAACAACATCTGAAAAAGTATCAACAATTGCTAGTGATTTAGGACGTCGTCGATCAACAATTATCGATATTAATTCAAGAGGCGAAAATAATAAAGTAAAATAAAATTTTCTATTCTAATTTTTGTGAAATAAAAAATATTTTATTATTTTTGGGTTTTTCTTAGGTGATTAATGTACTAGCACCATTAGCTGAATTAAGTGGATATTCAAGTGTATTAAGAACAATAAGTTCAGGTGCTGCAAATATGTCAATGCAACCTTACGGTTATGCACCAATGGAAACACATGATGAAAATAAAGCTATAAGGCGAGCACAAGGATTAGAATAATATGTGAATAGTATAAAGGTTATTCAAAAGATAGTATTGTTAATATTATTTATTAAAATATACTGTTATCAAATTATTGTTTTATTTTGATGTTCATAACAGTTGACAGTATTAATCACGATTAGGTATGCTATTTTAATTTTGTTGATACAACATTCTTAATTATATACAATTAATCCAAAATTGTATTAGGATATCCCGCAGAAAACATTTATCATCATCTTAACCTTAACCAGTCATACATTTTGAATATTTGAGTAGAGTGGTTCATAATTCCCCTACAACCTATGTTTTAAAATGTTTAAAATGTTTTAAACCTTGATCATACACCATTAAAACAATATTTTAAGCCTTGATCACATGCCATAACTAACATAAATCCTGATTGATTTATCGGTGACGACACCATGTAGACGAAAAAATGGGTTGAGTAATCTCGATGATAGTGGACTACTCACTTTGTCCACATGATTGCCGACAGATATCATTAGAATAAATTAATACTATTGGTTACTTGGGTTCATCTGTCTTTTCTATGTTCTTTCCTTAAAACTTTTCAATTTTATTATTATGAATCATGTACAGATGAACACATTCATTACGTATATTTTATAAATGAATATTTATAAAAATAAAAATGATTAATAATTAAAAATAATATAAATAACATTGAAAAATGCACTAACCTAAATTTAAATGTCCTACATATATTTATTCACATTATTATAATATATTTTGTAACCTCAATTGTATACGACCTCTTTCATGTTCAACATTTATAACACTAGCTTCAATTCTATCACCAATTGTTGGATTCATACCACCCAATTGACTAATATGTATTAGTCCATCTTTTTCAACACCAATATCGACAAAACAGCCAAAATGTGTAATATTTGTAATTGCACCCGTTACACAAGTGTCTGGTTTTAAATCCAACATACTCGTCAGACCCTGTTTGAATAGTGGTTTTTTGTCAAAATCAGCCCGATAATCTCGTAATAATTCCCTTTGAAGTGCATCCAAAATACTTTTAATCTATTTTATAAATAAAAGAAAAAATGAATTTAATAAATTTACATATGTACAAATATTATGTTAAATTATTTTCATTACTCTTTCTTCCGGTTTACCAAATTCATTGGCTAAGCTTTCGAATTTACAATTATTTGCAAATGTTTTTATTGTTCGAATAAATGATGGCAAACCAATTTCTTTTTTATTTAAATTACATTTTCGTATAATTTTTTCAGCTAAATCATAACTTTCTGGATGCACCCATGTTGAATCCAATAAATTATATTCATTTAAACCGGCAGTTAACGGTTCAATACGAATGAATCCAGCACATTGCACAAATGTTTTGTCACCGATTTGTTTAACTTTTTTTAATTCATCTCTTGATTTAAATGGACCATTTTCATTTCTATATTTTATTATGTTTTCAGCACGTACTGCTGTTAAACCGGCAACATGTCTACATTTTTATTTATTTTTGTTATTTTAAAATTTATTTCTATTATATAAGAAAAAAAAATACCTTAATAATGTAACACTAGCTGTATTAATGTCAACACCAATAAAACTAACACATTCTATAATAACTTCATTTAATGTTTCGGAAAGAATGTTCTCATTTATATCATGTTGATACATACCAACACCTAAATGTTTTGGTTCAACTTTAACAAATTCACCCAATGGATCATTTAAACGTCGTGCAATTGAAACTGTAAACAAATTAATGTGAATTTTGATTTTAATCTTACATAAAATAGTAGATATATTTAGTTGATAAATTATACCAGCACTTATTAAATTCACATCCATATTAGGAAATTCTTTTTTAGCAATATCACCACAAGAATATATTGAAGCACCTTGTTCCGTAACAATTGTATATTTAATAAATTTTGGATCAAGTATACCATTTTGATATAGATCAGCAATCCAACGTTCTGTTTCTCTACACGCTGTGCCATTACCAAGTGCAATTAAATTACAACTGAAACATATATGATTTGTTGTTAATAAAATAGAATATATAGAATTTGATAATGATTAGGTTAAATTTAAATTGTGTCTATGTCTAATAACTCGGGAAATAGATTAATTCAAAAATTAATTTTTTCAGTAACCAATAAAAAAAGCAAAGAAAAAAAAAACAAAGAAAAAAAAAAATCTTACTTATATTGTCTTAAAATTGATGCTAATTTATTGCCAAATCTTAAATAATTATTGGGTTGTGTGTGCGGGTAAATAACAGCCGTTTCTAAAACATCTGTACACTCTGAGATAAGCGCAATTTTACAGCCATTTGTAAATCCTGGATCAATACCGAGAATTTTTTCACCTTTAACAGGTGACATTAATAATAATTGTTTTAAATTGTGTCCAAATACTTCAACCGAATCTTTTTCAGCTTTTTTTGTAAGTTCAGCACGTATTTGACGACTCATTAACGGTTGCACTATATTATTTTTAATTTCATAATTTCAACATATTAATATAAATTAAATTTTCAAACAAAATTAATGGAAATAAAATTTACATTTTTTATTGTACGCTTCGTCAAATGAATCCTCAATCATTTTTAAACGATTTGGATAATAAATACCATCTTGTATATATTCATCTCGAATAAAACGAAATAGATCATGTTTTAAGCCATCGGGTATTATAATTTTAATTGAAAGTACCTGAAAAAAAAAATAAACAAACCACTTTTATTATAAAAAACACAAAATACTTTTTTTTCCGTATTACTTTTAAATGTTCACCACGATTAATTGCTAAAATTTGATGTGATTTAACATAAGTAACATTATTTTTATAATCAAAATAGTTTTGAAATTTTGATACATCAACTGACTTTTGTTTTTTCACATCTTTTTTATCAGTTTCATTATTTATATTTGATGATTTTTGTTTTAATACTTTTTTCTGTATGTCTGATTTTGGTTTAATTAATGTTGATTGTATAGAAATTCTATGTTGTTTTTGTCTAAACAAATTAATTATATTATTAATTATAACTACCAATTTTAAACAGGCATTATAATATACTTACAAATTACGAATTTCTTCTAATACTCTTGTATTTTTACAAAAAATATGAACAATAATATTTTTTATACCATCGTTAATTTTTGGTATACTTTCTAAACCATCAACATTCTTATTTAAAAGATTAAATAAATTTATTTCATCAGATTTACCATACAAAATATTTTCGGCTGGTTCAAGTAATCCAATTGATTTTGCTCGTTCTGCCAATGTTGCTTTACTTGCTGGTTTATATGGTGCATACTACAAATTAATATTTCATAAATTAATAAATTTACCATACGAGTGTAAAATAAAATTATTATTTATTATAAAATATTATATTATTATTATAAATTAAAATTACCAAATGATCTAACTCATCTAATGATTTTGCACATAATAAATTTTGTCTTATTTCATCAGTCAATTCATTTTCTTTATCTAAATTTTTTATTATTGATTCGGTTTTTGATTTGATATTCAAGATATGTGAATAGGTGATTTTAATATCACGTAATCTAGAAAAGAAAAAATAACCATGTTATTTAGTATGATTGCTATTACACTAATGAACATAAAAGCTACTGCCGGAACAGGTTATCGTAAATTAATTAAATTAGTTGGTAAATTTAAATAAAATACAAAATACAAAATTTGTACCTTTCCGGTGTCATTTCACCAATTAATTCCTTTCGATATCGACAAATAAATGGTATTGTATTTTCATCGTTAAATAATCTTATAATATTTGATGATGTTTCATAATTCAAATTTTGTAATTCACATAACAATTGTGGTTCAGTCCAGGGTTTTAAATATTTATTTCTACGATAATTATTACAATTTGCATTAAATGATGTTGGAATGTTGTTCTTAATCGCAGTACTTGTACTACATGTTGTCTTAACATTACTCGTAGTGTCTTCATTAATCAAATCAGATTGTTGACTAGTATCATCTTTAATTTTAACTTTTTTTGTTAATCTACTTGCTTTAGTTTTAGAATTAATTCCACCGTCTGCTTCATCTTGATATTCGTCATCTTTTATTTTACGTTTTCTAACCGGTTTTACATCTGATTTGGAAGGTTCTATATAGTAAAATTATTTTATTTAATTATTATTGTAATTTTTTATTTAATTTACCAGTATCTGTTAAATCTTTTTTTTGTCTTCCCCTCCTTTTAGGTACTGCACCAGCATCAACTGAATCTTCTTTAGCTTTAATTGTTTTAGATGACGCATTTGTCCTAATTTTAGTTGAACTTTTAAAGAAACAGAACATTTATTATGGACATTTAATTTTACAAAATATTAAAATAAATTACGCTTCTTTTTTAATTGATTCATCTTCAAAATCAGAATCTGAATCTAAAATATGTTTACGTTTACTTGATGGTCTTGAAGGTTTTTTAATATTGTCTATGTCATCTTCTTCACTATCAGAAGATAGTATTATTTTTTTTACAATTTTTGTTGCATTTCTTTTTGGTCGATTTGATAAAGACATTTTAATACTGATTTATATTTATTTACAATTGTTTATAATTGAAAAAAAGATTACAAAAACCATATACTTCATACGATTATAATCAAAAAAATAAAACGATTATTTCTGACACTTGACAACTGATTTTTAAAATGTACTAGAATTATAATTTTCGCTGAGTATGAGAGTATTTAATTTTAAATTTTTGTCAGAAGCAGTGTGATGCCATTTATAATCAAATGCGGATGTTGTCTGGCAAAACTGCACGTTATAACTTTATTGTTGTCTCCAAACTCATAATTTCAGGCATAGTTCTGCTTAATGTCCTCGCGAACTTATGTTATGTACAATTTCTATATAATGAGTATTAACAATATATTTTTGAGCAGGTGAAATTAATTGATGAATAAACCAAACATTCCGCATCCGCGGTTTTGTTTAATGTTGTAGAAAAGACTACCCAAGTGCAATGTTAGATCTTCAATAATATAAGGTTAATAAATTCTTTTTATACATAAACGATCTCAAAGGAGATTATTTTGTGTTTATAGCATTGCACCCTCGTAGCAATCATTAAATTAACATTAGTAGACTATGAAAATGGTATGAAAAATATGAATGAAATCATTATATTTCATCCATAATATTATAAACCATATTAGCAATAAGAAATAAATTATAAAATTGTGTTTAATTTAATAGTTATTGAGGCACTTGTATTGATACCTGCTTATAGTCGTGTCAGTAATGTTTCGCCTAATGGTGCGATAAAGATTCTTTCTGATTTTTAAGTCTAATAATATAATACAATTACATATTACCAACGGAAACTTAACATTGTTGTGCCGCACACTGCACACCCATGATGGTGATTTGTGAAATTGAGAAGCTCAAACTGTTCTCCAATGGCTGTAACTAATACAGAATGATTGTGAGAATTTTTATACATTGACTTGTCATCACACTAAATAAATTTAAAATTATTATAGTTTTATGTGTTTAACAATCATGAATACGATATACTTCGCATGTTGCATGTATGAAAAATTAAACAAAGATTTTATATTCACATAATTTTTTGTTTTTGTTTTAATAAGTAATTTTTAAAATATTTAGGTATACATTTTGTATAATTGTTTTTCTTTCTATATTCTATTTTAATAGGTATATATTTGTTTTGTATAATTGTTTTTTGTTTTTTTTTTTTCTTTCCACATTTAATTAACAAATTTAATTTGTAAAATTTATCATTTCAAATTTAAACAGTAAATATAATAAAAAAAAAAAAAAAAAAATTAAGCAATTATTTTCATGCCAATTTCAAACAAATAAGAAAGATTGTTCTTAATTTAAAAACAAAAAGCTTTTATAAAAAAAGAGAATATTTTCATAATTAATTTTAAATAATTTTATATTATGTTTATTGTGTTCTCATATATAATATTATTTTTTTTTTTTACTTTGTTTCCATTTAATATCAAATACTTAAATATTTCAAAACTTTAACATATTTTCCTTTATTTTTACTTAAATTTAGTGTATTAAATAGTTTTTCCAAATTAATTTTATTTTTCATTGTCCGTCGTCATTCCGTCTGCGTGTGTGTGTGTCAATCTCTCTCTCTCCCCTTCTTCAAATGCAAATTTTGCAAATTTATCTTTAATTTTTTATTTTTTTAATCCATTTTAAATTCCTAAATAATACAACAAAATAAATAATTTAATCCACTTGGCTCAATTTCAGAATGATTATCATTTAGGGGATGCAGTTCATCAAAATTCAACATATCTCATGATTGCAATTCTTCATCTAATCTGTAAGAATGAATATATTTATCAAATTTTTACCGTTACGTTTTCTAGTAGTTTAAATTACCATTTTTAATTATTCATGTGAACAAGCAGTAGTGCACATTAAGCAAAATTAAGCAAAAGTAAAATATATAATATTATAATTAACATTAAATTAAAGCTTAATTTACAAAAAAAAGGATATAATAAGAAATTCATAATAAATCTATTCTATATATTTCACTAAAAAAATCGTCGCCTGTAATGAAACTTATTTCATATGGGATACAACTATAAGGTCTTTTAATAATTCTAAAAAATATGAAAATTCCTGAAAAATGTCTATATCGCAAATATTCATGTAATGGTCTAAAATAGTTTCTCACGAGGTCAGTACTTCCTCGAGACTTGGTAGGCAACTGTACAACTCGTATCTGATGGCAGTTATATTTACTATAATACCACAAGTATAGGTCGTATAATTTTTTTTTATGATACAACATTACTTTTGTTGAGGACGAAACTTTAATAAACGATTGTTCTTGTACATAAATGTTGTAATTCATAATTACTATAATACCACAAGTATTAGTAGTACATTTTTCGTGCTTTTAATTACTTGAATCATCTATTAGAGATGTTGACTATTCTTAACTGAAAATCCTTAATCACTTTGAATGTGTGTGCTTGCTTCCTTTTCTATTCTACTAATTTTGTTTTATGTGATCGGAAAGATTTATTAGGTTACCAGTGTTTCTAGTCCAATGGCCAGCAAAGAAATATTGTTAAAAATACATGCTTCAATTACATTTATATGAATATATAAATAATTTTTACTAATTTTGAATTGTATTGGATAAATTTTTAAGTAACATTTTCGTATATTAATGTTGTTATAAATTGGAAAAATGTACTTACGTTTAATTTTTAATTTTCAGTTATTTTGAAATGTTTATTATTATATTGTTTTTTATAAATTAAATCATGATTTTTATTTTATATTAAAATATTATTTAGAAAATATATTGAGCAAAATTAAATATATAATCAATTGCTAACGTTTACCAGAGTATACAGTAATACAATTTCCTATATAAATTAATCAATAATGTAATTACTTTACAAATATTATATTATATAACTGTATAAATAAAATTATTAAAAATTATAACATTAAACGAATCCCCTTTTCGTATATAATTTTTTATTAAAATTATGTCGCCTATCACTAATAATAATTTTCACACAGGATATTCCTTAAATAACCTTTTAACGAACAATTGCAGAACCTATTCATCTATATAGATCGTTATGTACATTATTTACTATAAAAACTTAATAATTGTTTTCACTTAGATTTAACAGAACAACAGAGACGCCCGAGTGCAACTACATAATAAATTGATTTTAATACAAAATGCAAGTATTTGTTCATACATAATATTAATTATAACATAACTATTCTAAAATAGGCAATACATTTATTTAATGCAAATTTTAGTACATCTTTTCAAGTACAAATAAATTTATCAATATATAACATGCACGAAAACTGTACTCAAATCGGCAATAATGATTTTATCATATATTTTAGACTAGTTATGTTAGAATCGAATATTTTTTTAATCTATCT
Source organism: Penthetria funebris (assembly GCA_027564355.1). NCBI lineage: Eukaryota > Metazoa > Arthropoda > Insecta > Diptera > Pleciidae > Penthetria > Penthetria funebris. The sequence continues at coordinate 16,866 of JANSTX010004203.1, forward strand.
ATTACTTCATTCTTAATTGAAAGTGATATTAAAAATTTATTAGTGTATTTCTCAATAAAATTAATTTGTTGTACTTATTAACAATGATTGATTTTGCGATTCATGCTGCCCAGTTAATAATTACTGGTATATTGCCATTTATTACATTAAATCAATAACTAAAATAAATTGATTGAACATACAACATAATATTAAGAAACTGCATATTTCTATTTAATTTTATTGACAAATAAATTATTTAAATTGCGAAGAGAACATATTAACTTGTATTACAGATTTTATAACAGTTATTTTGGAACCAAAGCGTTATTCTTTATGTAATTAATTTATATATACATATATATATATATATATATTCAGTATTTACACTGCAATTTACTGAATTTATTACAGTTATTAAAACCCTGAATTTTTGCTAAAATGTACTTAAAACTTTGCGTTAAATGTATTATTAATAGTAGTTCCTTTAAAAACACTTCACTAAATACGAGTATTAGTATATTTTATATCACTAGATATATTCCTTCATATAATTAAAACTGATTTAAATACTTTCTATCATAAATTTTATAAATTTCCATATAGGAATATTTCAACCATCGTGTTTTTTCTGTTTTTTTTTTTTCTGTGAGAATCGACTGAACTTTTTTCACATGTGTGTATGATAATAACAGATTCATTGCAATTTTTTTATATTACCCAGGAGTATAATATTATTTGAATTTAGGGACCATCAGTTCTAAAATGGTCAGATCCAAACCAATTTATATGCTCTACTCGTCGTAATTGAGGCCCTAAAATTATGCATTTGTTTTTTTATAAGACAAACATTTCCATTTTAATAACCATTTACTGTATTAAGAATTTACATCTAATACACAATAAAATAATTTCACTTATTTGCATATTATTGTAACAAAATTATGCTTAATTATAATACTATATTATTTATGTATATATACTCGTAAGTAAAATGCATTTATGTAATTGAAATTACATTATCTAATTAGTATAATCGATAATATTTTTATTTCAATAATTTTCTTATAGGATTAATTATACTTCTAAAATGGCACATAAATGTTTATATAAATTCTAGGATTATTACTTTAATTTTGCAATAAAAAAAACAAATTAATAAAGTTAACTGAAAATAATTAAGGTATATGATTTTTAATAAACGAAGGCGATTAAAACGCCTGATATTTGGCATGTGGGGGGAAAATAAATAAAAATAAATAATAGGCATATGTAATGATTTGTAATACGTGTATAAGTCAATGACTAATAAATGTGCAAAAGGAAGACTATGAGTATATTAAAATAGGCATAGAAATCAGTTGAGTGATCACAATTCACAATTTTAGCATATTAAAAAAATAATTTTGTTATCAAGTATGATTTTCAGCATAAATATATCTTAAACAGTACAGTAAATGGTCGTCAATTATTACAACATACGAAATTTAAGAATACAGTTCAGACCAACAAGTATAACAATAAATCGTTTATTATTACAATAGATTGGGATTTATCATAAAAATCAAAAATTTATTATCGATTTGTCAAGCATTTGCGAATTTATAATCAAAATTATTTCTCGAATCCATAAAAATAGGATTTAACATTTAAGCATTCGATGCCATATTCATTTTGTAATAATCATTTGAAAAAAATAATAACGAATATACAGAATTGCTCAAATTTACTTCAATACACCTTAAAAATATGGGAAATAATTTTGGACTGTAGACTATGTGATCTTAGTCAGAGGTAGGTCATCAACGGATGCTATACAAATAATTTATATAATGATTTTAAAATACAGCGACAATAAGAAAGACCTTTACATGCCAATTATAGCTTTTGAGAAGTTTTATGATAAAGTACCTAGAAAATATATAGTTTGGCAAGCATTAATATGTCAAATTGTTCATGAACTGTATATCATTTGCAATGAAATGTACGTACGAATTTTATTTTGATAATTATAAAAATTATTACCAATCATCAGAGATTATGCAAGTATGAAAAAAAATTTCTTGCATTATTATATAGACTATTTGTTTATAAATATATTGGTTTATTCTCTGCAAACGTGGGTAAACTGCATGTGAATATACGGAACATAATAAGTGATTATAGCGTGCTTCCGACGACATACACTAAATGTTAACCACTTACTTATTATTTCTTACTTTAAAAAAATCATTTAATAATACCAAAAATATAATTCTAATAATTATATTCGATATATATTTTTTTTATCGACGTGTTGCAACAGCAGTTTACAATAATAAAGACGCAAAACTGATATATTAATATTATTATAATATATTAATATTATTATAATATATTAATATAAATTCATTTTAATGATAATTATGTATATAAATGTATAGGACAAAATTAAATAATTGGCATAGTTTGTATATTTCTAATCAATTTATTACATTTTATTAAATAAATTATTTAATTTTGAACATGGTAGTATGAGTATAGATGTGAAATTTTTCTAAAATATGAAAGAATCATTGTATTACATAATATGAGAATAGTTAATGTTGAAACCGTTATGTTGTAATTTAATTACCTTATCGAAATATGTAATTTATACGTTTTTGTATTTAAAAAATAATTTATAACAGTAATTAAAATCGTCGTGCGTCTTTGCTTATGTAGGCAACTCTCAACTTGATCATTTATTCCTAATTACATTTATTTGATATGTAATAAAATAAATATTAAGTGTACGAAAGAAAACTTAAATATTATGCTATGTACTCGTAGTGTCTAAATATAATCATTGAATTACACCAGCTAAAATCAATTTACAATGTATTATTTTATAGGCAGAATTACTTTCTACTCGTAGTATTATCACCTAACTGTTCTTAGTAAAGTAAAAGATTTTCTTTCGCATCTTTTGATAATACTTTAAATAGAAAGTAATAATTCAAAATATATTCATTAATTATCCAATTAAATAATTATATTATCTTCTATAATTAAGATATTGTATAATATTACATTCATATAAATGCGCTTATATTTTATATATTTATTACAAAATTTGTATCACTAATATATCATTTTACGTAACACATAATTTATTTACATTTAACACAAAAATAACTTAATTATAACAAATATAATATTGTTTTATGTTATTCTTCATATTTATTAATATTTGAAAGCACGAATATTTAATTAAATACGGGCTTTTTTAAAATCAAGCAATTCAAAGTTTTAAATAATGCATAATTTTAATAAAATTATTTTTGAGCAATTTTTTATCAGAACAAAATTAATGATTAGAAAAACAAAAACATTTAAAATTTTTTATAATATTTCAAATTCAAAATGTTCAAATTTTAACGTCACAGCCCTAATCTATGTAATTTTGAAAAAAAAATTATAAAATGTCTGCTTTCAAAAATGCAACCGTCGTTTCTTTTATGTTAAAATATTGGAAATCTAAATGAAAATTACTGCAATCGAACTATTAATTATTATTGAATATATAATTAAAACCAAAAATATATTCTTCGTCCACGTTTATTTTTGCCTAATATATGATTATATTCTGTACATCTAATTTCCCACATTCTGTAATGGAGTAATTTAAAAAAAAAAAAAAAAAATAGAAATAATATAAAATGAATAAATACATAAAATTATTAAAAACTCTAAAAATGAATATAACAAAAATAAAAATAAAACATGTACTAAAAAAAACTGTTAATTAAACAAATATAAACAATTGTTATGGTTACCGATCAAACCAAGTTAGTTAGGGAAACATGTCAGAAAGGAATATAAAAACAATATAAAACAAGCAAAATTATTATTAATCATAATTTTTTTATAATATGATTTTACGTTATTTTTAATAATGCATTTTAATACATACATTTTATCATGTATATGGCGATGGGAAAGTACGTCTAAAGAAATATTCACTCTTTGCGGATCTTCACTTTGAGTATAAATTGTATCTATAATTATTTAACTATAATTTAAATGTTAACGCTACTCCATTCTAAAGTCTATAAGTCCGTTCTATATATAGTAAATGATACTAAATAAAAATAAGTAAATATAGTATATTCATAACTGCACTGTTAAAGTGATGCTTGATGATATTAAAAAACGTAAAGCGTTCTTGTTGCGGTACACATAAACCTACAATTCACAAACCACAGGATTAGTCATCAATCGTTTATCGAATTATTATTATTATTATTATTTTTTTTTCTTTAACGACCAAGGCCAGTTTGACCCAAATAGTCTTTTCAACCTCTGGT